>OZ022264.1:7930955-8230955 GCA_963978885.1 Nemotelus pantherinus | reverse complement strand
GAATGAGAATATTCTTTTAGGAAACGATTGGACCTGGTGTTTCTCACAGGGATACTGTTCAAAATTTTATTATTCAGGAATTCTAAATTAATAGCGCCTCTAATGACGTCGAACGTGAAGCAGGCCGATATCACCATTCTTCTGGAGGCTAGTGTCGATAGGTTTAAATGACCCAGTCGAAACTCATAAGACGGTAGGCTATTGAAGTCATAAGGGTTGTATAGCTCTCGCAAGGCGAAAAGTAAAAATTGCTTTTGTATTGACTCGAGTCTGTCACTGTGGGTTTCAAAAGCAGGATTCCAGCTAATGCAAGCGTATTCGAGAATAGGACGTACGAGTGAAGTGTATAAAGATCTTGTGACCCACAGACTACGAAATTGTTTGGCTCGTCTTTTGATGAAGCCAAGTTGTTTGTTTGCACGAGAAAGTATTTTATCGTAGTGTAAAGTGAAGCGGAGTTTTCATCTAAGATAACGCCGAGGTCAACAATGTTATCAACTCGAGTTAGCACATTATTACCGAGGAAGTACTTATTGTGTGTGACCATGCATTTTCTGGAAAAACTAATAACCTGGCATTTATTAATGTTGAGAGAGAGCTTGTTTACATTGCACCAATGATCAAGGGAATCAAGTTTGGATTGGAGAAAGAGGGCATCCGATTTGGATTCAATGGTCAGATAAAGTTTGAGGTCGTCTGCATAGAGTAAATGAGGTATGCCTGCTAGGACGTCAGATAGGTCGGAAATAAATATATTTAAGAGAAGTGGACCAAGATGGCTACCTTGGGGTACACCAGAGGTACCACTAACGTTTTTCGATAAAAATCCTTGAAATTTTACACATTGTGTTCGATCGCAAAGGTAGGAAGTCAGCCAGCTGAGTAGAGACCCGGTAATACCGAATTTCTGTAGCTTAAGAATTAAGGTAGAATGGTCAACTCTGTCAAATGCCTTACTGAAGTCTGTGTAGGCTGCGTCAATTTGGTAACCTTTTTCCATTTTGCATAGGACGTCTGAGATTAGGATTGTCAAATTCGCGGTAGTTGAGCGACCTTTTCTAAAGCCATGTTGTTGCTCGTTCAGGCGGGAATCAACTAGCGGAGACAATTTGTCGTATACTATCTTTTCGAAAAGTTTCGGAATCGAAGACAAAATGGCAATGCCCCTATAATTTTCAATACAGCGTCGATCACCATTCTTGAATATGGGTGTGACATAAGAAAGCTTCCAACTGGATGGAAAAACTCCTGACGAAAGTGATCTATTAAAAAAAATATGCAAAGGAGTTATAAGCTGCTCTACACACTTGCATAAAAAGATCGGAGGAAGAAGATCGGGCCCAGGACCTTTGTTGGAGTTGAGTTCCAAAATAGTTTTACGTATTTCATCGTGGGAGATTTCTAAATGGTTGACAAACGCCGTTGGAGTTGAATCGGAGGAAGAAAGGTGTGAGTTTGTTAGGTCTGGTGCACTAAAAACTTTTTGGAAACTATCTGCGAATAAGTCACATATCTCTTTAGGGGAAGAAGACGTTGTATTATTCAGAAACATTGACGATGGATAGCCAGTAGTTTTTCGCTTCACATTAA
The DNA here is from genome assembly GCA_963978885.1 of Nemotelus pantherinus. Taxonomy (NCBI): domain Eukaryota; kingdom Metazoa; phylum Arthropoda; class Insecta; order Diptera; family Stratiomyidae; genus Nemotelus; species Nemotelus pantherinus. The sequence continues at coordinate 8,229,365 of OZ022264.1, read as the reverse complement.
CAAAACCGAAGAATTTTTTCGGGTCACGGACTATATTTTCGTCGGTTGACCTAATGTAAGTATCATAAGCCTCATGAGACTTTGCTGAAAATTGCTTAGCGACTTGATTATATTCTTCCTGAATAGCAGAACTAACGTCAGTATATTCTCTAAACCGCTTATATAGTTTGTTTCTACGATTTCGCAAATGCCTAAGGTCTCTATCAAGCCATGGCTCAGACAAATTATTTTTTTTTTATCTTGGGTACATATCTTTCAACGGCGTCAAAAATTTTATTGTAAAAAAAGGAAATGGCTGTCTCAAGATCCTGAGTTGAAAGAATGTTCGTCCAATCAATAGTATCAAGAACGTGTTTAATGCTTTCATAATCAGCATTACGGAAGTCAAATACAATTGAATTATTGTAAGTTTTTAAGTAAGTGGAATTAGAAGTGGAAAGTTCTACTGACAGTGCTGTATGGTGTATACTGTTGCAAAAAAGATGCTCAGCGTCATTAGTTGGACTAACCACTACTTCGTCATAAGCATTCGTGAAGACTAGATCTAACCAATTTCCATTTTGGTTGGGGATGTGGGAAACCTGCTGTAAATCATTACCATAAAAGGCACTCTCAAGATTGAAATCGTTGGTAAGAGTCATTTTCATCCGGAAAGATTCGGACGATTGAAATCACCCAAAACTATTATTTTATCTTTTTCGCTAAGTGATGTCGCTAATGAAGAAATTGCGTCACAAAAATTGCTGTAGATGGATTCTTCAGATCTAGGGGGGATGTAGACAACAGCGATGTAAATTGAGTTGTTATTAGAGGAGATCCGAACAATTATAAATTGGAAAAAAGCATTTGGGGTGGTATCAACGAGCTCAATTGAAAATGTGTTGCTAACAGCAAGTAAGACACCACCTCCTTGCGACTGACCCGTAGAACTATAATCACGGTCGCTTCTGTAAATGGTCCAAGTACTATCAAGAATCTCCTCATTTTTATGAGAGTCATTAAGCCAAGTTTCCGTGATGGCGAGTAAATTAAAATGGCATGATTTGGCGTCAAGGTATAATTTACTTAGCTTGCCTCTCATACCACCACAGTTGTGGTAAAAAAGTTTGAGGCTTGTCTGAGTTTGGTTAGGAAAAATGCCTAACAGGGTTGACTGATCTTCGAAGAGATTCAGATGTCATATTGCTACCTATACCTATGTTTGCGGCAGCCTGATTGGAAACCTTGGAGCAGATTTTATTAGCTACGCTAGCATACCTGCTTGAGTGAGAAGATGACGCGTCAAATGCTGGGGGTATAGATGCATAATTATTATTACGAGTAGATGCATTACGAGTGAAAGCATCAGTTAACGAAGAATTATCTGTTGTCACTAGAGACTGAGACTGAGAAGGTGATGAGAAAGTCTTATGGGCGGAAGGAAGTTGGGCAAAGAAGTGGCTAGGGATACAATTTTTTTTTACAATTTTTTGTTTCTTATTCCTAGTTTTGCCGGTAATGTTTCTCCAAGGGCTGAATGTTGTTTTTTTAAGAGCGAAACATGAGATAATAAAGTCAGTCTTTGGTCGACGACCAAACAGACTTTATTCATACAAATATTAGAATATTTTATTCGTACAAGTATGTCAGAGCTGATGCTAAAGGGGCAGTTAAATTCACCACGCAGAAGCGACGAATACTTGATTTGATTTGTAGGAAGGAAATTGTCTAATGAAAAAGACAATTGTTTCCTTCACGAACATTTCACGAATAAAACATACGTACATTTCAATACGAACCGCTAGAGACACTAATCTTCCAAAAGAAGTAGAGGAATCCTGCAGATTTGGTAAGCATATTCTACCATACGTGCTCCTCATTACAGTCAACCTGTTTTGAAGGCTATGTACCACTTGAGCACATTGAAGCGCAACTCATAGGGTCGAAAGGTTTACAGGGCTACCACGTGCAATTATTACAAAATTAAGAAAAGTCAAACATTTGTTGCTTGGATGCTTATCTTAAAAAACTCTGAAAGCAGTATCTCCTATAGCATAAATGTTGAAAATGCTCATAGCTTGCAACACTTTCCAAAATCAACAACACATATCAACCTACCCTATGAATATTGTTTTCATCCGATGACTTCATCGAAATATACAGGGGTAGAATGATATTTGGAGAAACCATCCGAACAATTTCCAAAACTTTGAAAATTTAAACATTGGCTACTTATTTTCATTATCGATGTTTGTCATATGAATATTTAGGCTAGCAAAGGGTTGCCAGCACCAGCCATTTTTGTTTCAATGCTACCGCTAAATATTCATATGTGAGCACTGAAACATGTTTGGGGGAAACTCATTGTGGAAGTTTTTTAAAGGGAGTTTTGGAAGCTGGGAATGCAGAATGCATACCTTGCACCATTTTCACCATTATGTTTTTCATCATAAACTGAAATTGAAAAATATGATTCATGTATTCTGCATTCGGCATATGGGTATTATGTTATAGGGGAAGGGTTTGTTTTTGGGTTCTGGAGGATTTAGTTGGCTTCGCTTCATAGATAGTGCCAGGTGATCGCTCCTTAGTGACCTGCGCAAATAATTTCTTAAAATTTTTTGGATGTTTTGGGCATCCTCCATAACTGGCAGGGTGCTCTCCGTCGCAGTTAACACATTTTGCATTTTCGTATTTTTGTTAGGTGCATTCCGACACTCTTTGCTTGAAATTCTGCCGCTTTATATAGGCAGTGAGTTACAATAGCAATGCTTACAGTCTATCGTCAGGGAGTGGTGGCAATAACGTCACAGCTGTATGATGCGTTCTAAATTTGAATATAGTCGGCTTTGAGCGGTAGTGTTGACGTTTCTGCTGTATGTTGGTGGCTGTGTGTGCGTGTTGTTTTTTTGCGGGATGCTACATAATGTATTGTAAAAATCGAATTCATAGAACTATCTATCTTAAGTCGGAAAGTAATTTGCGAAATACTGCTTGAAAAACAAAAAGGAGTTTTTCCCATCGGTTTATTACAGACGATAAATTTTTTTGTAAGAACTTTTAATGCAAAAAATGTTTGGTGCAACCAAGTGAAATAGTTCTTTCCTTGGTAAAGCGAGACATTCATTGCATATTACAAATGGGAAATATGTATTTAATAAGATCGGAAAAGTTTGATCTAAAGTGAGTTTTTAGCACTATCTTCCGAATGAAATTAACCGTTTGCAGCATGCTGTACCAATGCTACACCAGATGCTGCTCAACAAGTTAAAACTACTTAGTAGAGCGTGATCCTCTTTGAAACACGGTTCGCTTCTTTCGAAAGTATCGAAATTTACCAACATAATTTGATCAAATCCAAACAATCAAAGTTATAGAAAGTGGGAATCCGTGAACTGCTTAAAATATTGGCGAAAATTCAAAATTTAGATGAACCATATTTTAAATAGATTTTTATCTTGTTGTAGGTTATATGTACAGAAAATTTCTCTTGAAACATTATAGAATACAGAGTTTCGCTTCATCACAAATTTCCTAATTATTTCTCCATTCCTTTATTATAAACCATTCTTTTTTTATTGGTAATAATTCATTTTAGTACACGTAAACCAGGAAAATATACCTGAAACACACTAAAAATTTACCATATTCACGCATTACATCCACCACCAAATAGGTATATCAATAGGATCCTAATATCCCAATATGTACTACAACGCGAATGAAACCTCGTTCGTAGACCGTAATTCGATTCCTTTAATCACCATTATTACCAATCCCTAATTTGCTTGACACACAACTAGCCCAAAGAAAATCGTCTGTTTCGAACGTTAACCATACTTCCTCCAATTATCATGGAACGGATGGTTATAATTACCATCCCTATCCAACCTATTTTCTGTTTAATTATTCTATTAATTGTACCCCGCAGCGCCAAAATGCGAATTCTAGCTACATTACATATCTCTTCTCCCTGCCGTTTGTTTACTTCACGGCCACTAACCGTTACAGTTACCACACCTGTTCAAGAGCGACAAATCACTCGTTAGGAAAATCCGTGCACCTATAATTAGGTTTGTTGCGGTGCCATAATTGCTTGTGATAAAGGTTTAGGATTTTATGTCTGTTGATTCGCCGAAGAACGGCAGGCATTGTTGGATCAATTTGTTTACTCGCACTATTGTTATTTTTTGTCAAAGCTCTGGGCTATGTATGAATCATCAAGCAAATTGCTGGAAAGTAACGGAGACAAAATAACAACAATAGATACCAGGGCAAAATTTACTTGTCCTAATAAACGCAAAATGACGTTGACACATGATCTTTAATATTGGCCAGAGTAGTTACATTCTGAACTTTCAACACGTATTTTTAGGTTTTCTCTCTTTCTCTCTCTGTTACTTAATAAACATCATTTTCACTACCCACCACATTTATATTTCTCGTTTAGAGTGTTCTTGACGTTGACGAATTAAAGCGAAACCGCAGGACAGTCGGAAATTTTTTCAGCACGTTAAGGACGAAGTGTGGGCGTATTGTATCACATCAACGGTAAATAAATGGCTCGGAACAGTGCTATAATAAACGATTCGGGGTGCTACGTGCGAACCATTCATCACTGTATTCACGAAGCTTGATTTGACAGAAGTGGTCTTGTTTTATAAATGACAGAATAAAATAACTGTTATCGAACATTTATCACTGTGAGATTTATTTCGGGCAATGATAAAATAATATTCCACTCGATATATTGTGTTTTACGTCATGTTGATGTGACATGGTGCTGATAAATGTCGGATATTATTGGGACTATTTTTTTTATAGAAATAGAATGGAATTTATTTTCATGATTTCTAGACCATAACTAATAAGGTGAAATGAATGTTGAGAAGGTACTTTAAGTTATTCCAGTGAGCAAAATATATTGATGAGGTGTCGGATAGGAAAATATTTCGCGTTAAGTACTTCATAGCATCAAGTATCAAGGGGTTAGTCCACTGTTAAACTGCTCCAAATGAACTTTTTTTTAAATAGCTACCAAAAAAAAACTATTCAAGATATCGATTTGAAATTTTACATACATCTTTATTGAAGTTAAAAATTAACATTTTCTTTGAAAAAAGTTATTAGAAAACAAAAAATGGCAAGAATGGATCGCGGCAGTACCGCCGAAAAAAAGCAAATTGCGCCTTGTAAATTCCTGGACAAAATAAGCATCTATGAACGAACTACTAAAAATATTTCATTAGTTTAGAGTATAAAAGACTGCACGGGCTTAAATTTAGAGCCCCAAAGCGATTAAAAAAAATTTGTTCTACTTTTGAACATTGGTTATCCAGTTTTTCGCGTTTTTTCAATCAAAATAATGTTTCCCAAATCGTCAAACATGTTTTTTTATTCTAAATTTAGGCCCGTGCAGTCCATCATACTCAAAACTAATGAAATATTTTTGGTAGTTTGTTCGCAGATGCTTATTTTGTCCAGGAATTTACGAGGCGCAATATGCTTTTTTTTCGGCGGTGCTGCCACGATCCATTCTTGCCATTTTTTGTTTTCTAATAACTTTTTTCAATGAAAATGTTAATTTTTAACTTCAATAAAGATGTATGTAAAATTTCAAATCGATATCTTGAATGGCTTTTTTTTTGTAGCTGTTTAAAAAAAAAGATCATTTGGAGCAGTTTAACCCCTTAAGTAAAATATATTAAATTTTTTTAATTCTCAAATTTCGGTTCTTCAACCTTCAATTCAATTTCAATTTTTGAATTCAAACAAATTGAAATTATCCACCCTAAAGCAAATAATGCAAACATAGTCCATTAAAATATATTTATTTTCGAAAAAAAAACAAAACTATTATTGCTTTAATAAGTGTTATTTTATAACAAAAAGAGAATTCACAGTCGAAAAATATTTTAATAATCAATTGAATACACAGGGATAGATACCCATATTGGGCGCATTTATATAGTGTGCCAAGTAAGGTTTAGCAGCACTCTATAATATTTAAGGGCAGTAAATTTGTGAATGCAACTGTCAAAAATAGTAAATATCTTAAAATAAATACGATGTTTTATGTTTTCTCTGATTGAGTATATATTCTCAATTAACTTACTGAATCCACGAAACTGTAAAACCAATTAAATTTTCACAACGAGTTTTTTTCTGTTTTAGTGATTGAGCAAAATATATCAAGAACAATATTCCACTATTCACCTTTCACTTTGAATTAACTCCGCGATATTATGGTACAATAATTGGTATGTTTGCGAACTCCATTCATTGCCATGCCTGGTAATGCATTACCAAAAAGTCGTTTTTGTACGCCGTTTGACTGATAATTGAAATTTCCCTTTCTTCATGATTTCAGTTGGATCTGAGCTTGTGAGAGAACCTTTATTTTCAAATATGCGAGAATGTTTTTGTGGTTATTCTTCATAACTGTTTAGGATAATTTTACAACCCCCATTGTTATTTCAAAAACAAAAACACTTCTGATTATAAATTTTAATAAATTTTAATTTTAATGCTATGAGAGCGTTTTTGTATTTTTCATGAATTTCCACCACCACTAATACTAATTTTCATCGGAAATCAACTGAAAAATTATTTTGCACGAGCTTAAGAGGCTATGCAAGGTATTTTTCGCGGGTCCCGCATTTTAAAACTCCGCACTCAAATGAGCTGATTACAGCTGTCAATTTCACTGTCATTTTTACTCAGTTAAGTCTGGCAAACTGCCATGGACAGATTTACACTTCAGTAGCGTCTACAAATCGAGGAAATTTATTTCCAAAACCAGTATTCAGTTAGGCAAACTCAAAGATGATTTCGTGAGTTTATGGGTCGCAGAATCATCTATCAGCACGTGCTATTTACCATACATAGTAATTGCAAATTTTCGCAACCTTTTCACATTGTTGGACCGCAAACTAGCTACAAAATTGAGAACAGCGAGTATAAGCCGGTATTACGCTGAAGTCGCAGATAAGTTGATCCGCAGGCGTGCGCATGAAGTTAGTATTTGTTCGTTCACTTTGTGGAAAATTCTGCACAAAAATCGAATGCGTCGCACGTTTGGATAATGAACCGAAAATCAAGTGCAAGTTGACCTTCTGTTCTATAGAAAAATTTTGTTCAGCAACTAAACTCATTTCTGGCGCGGTGGCTGCAACATTAAACAAAACTGCCGCATCTGGAGCAAGGAAAATCCCCGCCAAGTCATGGAGAAACTGTTGCATCCACAAAAATGCACTTTATGGTAAGCACTGCATTGATGGTGGCATCATAGGGCAATACTTCGTCAAAGATGAACAGGACGAGCGCGTCACTGTCAATGGCGACCGGTACAGAGCAATGATAAAGCTGTTTTCAGACCAGAATTCGAGTCGTATGAATGTGAAAGAGCTGCGGTTTCAACGATGACCGTAACCATCGACTTATTGAAGACAAAATTCAGAAGCCGCATTATCGCGAGGAACGGACCCATGAATTGTCCATCAAGATCCTGCGATTTGATCACTTTCGATTACGTCTTCTGTCTACGTTTTGTCTAAAGGTCCAACCAGTGATGAGTCTGCGACCGTACGTGCGCATATGCGCCGAGGTAAATTACGCAAAGCATATGCTGCACCCAAACATAACTTTCCGAACAGCCAGAAAAGTGGCATGCTTATTAACCCTGAGTTATGTTCGCAAACTCATCTTTGGTTAGGGCTTAAATTGTTGGTCTACGCTGACAAATCAGCGAAGATCGACGCTTTAGAAAACAACATAACTCGCGTCATTGACGATATACGACCCCAGTTGCTACAATAATGCGGTCGGAAATGAGATCTCTAGAATTGTGTTCTTAAGAGGTAGTCACAGTGGTCATTTGCACAAGATCATCTTCAAGTAGTATCAATCAGAACACCTTATTTTTTTTATTGCAAAATTACATTTAAAGAACAAAATTCGATTACTATTTTTTGTTGTATTGACGTTTGAAACCGGAACCGTCTAACAAAACAATCTTCAAAAGAGGGTTGCCATTTACGCGGCTTGCACTAGGCCTTCAATTAGAGCTCGTTTTCCACCCTCCGATGGCTAATTAGAGCTGCCTAGTGACCACTCCACTAAATTGAATCAGCTGACTCTACGTAACGGCACCAACTACCTTTACACATATGTTTTTGCGTATATTTTTATGCCTTATCTCCTTGCATATAGTTTTATGCCTTATCTTAAAAACATCTAAAAATCAATACCAAAACTAAAACATTTCTATGGAATTATAACCATCAGATTTGTTTTATTTCTCGACTACTTAAATCCCCCAAAACCTTCATTAATGATCTCTGTGTTATCGCTTTAAATCATACCACATGTCTGAGCTTTTAGCGTGTATTGCCGTTAAGCAAGTGCTTCTAAATATCAACCGATCCAGAGGTATTAGCTTCAGAATTATTTCTAATCCAGTTTTTGGGGTGACTCTTAATGTACCCGTCATACTCATGGAATCTAATCCTTGCAGTCTTGTTAGCTCTGTGATTTTAGTCTTGCCTTCCATTGCTTTCTATCACACGGCCGCTCCATCCACCAAAATCGGCCTCAAGACACATGGGAATACATAGTAGGCCACTCGAGGAATAAGACTCCAGGAATTTGAGTCAGCAAATTGGCTAGCAAAAAGTACCACACAAGCTTTACCTATTAGGGTCTTCATTTTAGCCCCTGCATATTAGTTTCCTACCTAGTTTAAGGTCAAAATATTTAACACTACCAACAAGCTCCAATGTTACTTCGTTGAGGGTAAGTATGACAACAGCCAGCGCCTTTGTTTTCTTGCAAAGAGTACAAGTTCGGTTTTTATCGAGTTTTGTCGAGCTTCGCGTTTCTGGCCCAAATTCAGATATGTTTAGGAAAATAAGTTGTAAATAATAAATGAGTTTCCAGTAGTATATCTAGTCAATATGTTCAACACAGATCAATTTCCATTTTCTCTACGTAGAAATATAAGAGCACCGAGAGTTACACTTAGGACCTTCCCGATCCTCACAGCTTCTGTACTTCCTTCAATCCTCTCACAGAATTCTCCCTGATGAGTCACATTTGACCCGTGGTATCTTCTTTTTGAAAAGCGACAATCTTAAACATTCCCAGACCAGCTTGCGCTATTAAAGGCCATTAGATAGGGGTCTCAAGCCTCCGCAACTTTGTCGTTTTATTATAGAGAAGCGTTTTTCCTTACGACGCGCCGACATCTTTGAAATCAGACACTGAGATTCCTGTTAAACGAGCCACTTGCTCGTCAATTCAGCTTGAGCTCGTTAGATACAGGTTGTTTAGTGCGGAGAGGTGTCTCTTTATTTTCCAGGAGTAAATTTCTCATTGTGCTTTTTTTGGGTTCCGAACTTTTTTTGGGTAGAAATTCAAAGCTATCGATATTTCAGCACAACTTTTGGCAGGTCAAACACTAGCTGCTTAAGCCCTCGAGTACTAAGGTACCGAAGCAGATCGGCCGTGGCCACTCTACAGATCCGCTTACACCCCCCGCATTTCCTTTTTTTTCAGTCGACTTCTCCTGCCTACCTTCATGGGGATCTTCTTCACCGCAAAGTGGTGGTGATCCAGCTCGAGCGCTGTTTTTGCTTTCCCGATTGAATCAGGCTCCGCTTATTGATCTTCAAGTTTGACCGTCTATAACAATCCCCAGCTGGAAACTCTTAGATCAGGGTTCTGTCTCTCAGAGAGAGGCAGATCAAGTTGGGTATCACCACCTTAGCCGTAATAAGAGCGAGTTGGACATTTCACCACGTTCGCCGTAATTAGCACCACCGACGTTTTGCATTAGCTTTATTCATTTCACAACCACAGTTGCTGGTATCTCTCTGTTAGTTTAGTATCTCTCCGTTAGTATCTCTCTGTTAGAATTTTAGTCGATTTTGGTGATTTTTTTTTGTTAAGAATAATTTATTCTACACATTCGAAACTTTGCATATGGTTTATTTATATTTTTATCTATTACAGAAAAAAAAAATTTTTTTTTTTTCAATATTCCAAAATGGCTGATTTTCAGTCCAGTCTTCCGGAAAGGTCGCAGCGAGAGTTTTTGGTTGGTGTAGTTTATAGTCTCTAGGCTGTTGAAAGAAAATAATAAAAAACAAATTCTGTATAATTATTAATGTTATGTTTTGTAGATGAACCTAAAAAAATTAATGAAAAATAAAAATTTGCAGAATGAAACACTTTATAACAATTATTTGAATTTTCAGTCAAATTTTTCAATCGTTTTCGCTAGGAAAAAATGATTTTTGCAGAAAATAATAGAAAACAAATAAATTCATACAGAAAGTAATATCAATGAAAAGATGTGTGCGACATTTCAGTGCGATAGATATAAAACTTTTTGAGTTTTCGTCCACGCCGATTTGAAAAATAGTGTTTTAAGATAAACGCGTTTTTAGTTTGAGCTCATAAAAATTCAACGATTCTGGTAACTTACTGATTAGCTAGTAATTCCAGCGTCATATAATAATTCTTCTGTAACCTCGTATTTCTCATTTTTCTCAAGAAGTTCCTCTGGACGTCCTTGACGAGCTTCTTTAATCGTTAAAAACCTGCGCCGATTTGCTCGAGTCACTTTCTGTTCAACTACTTTATCTGCGTGTGATTTACACTGCCTGCCAATTATTATATCTAAATTGTTCATTACTTGTAAAAGAGATATATTCCCTTCATTGAACAATACAGCTGCCCTATACGCGGCAATTTCAATGATTATTAACCCTGAATGTAAGTACTTTGGAGTGGCCACCCAAACATATTTCGAGCAAATCAAATTTTAGGTCAGATCGATGTAAACAACTTGGGACTAAATTCATTTTCAGGTCAGGTCACATTTGGTCCAACCGCTGTAAATCCTACCATTTTTTGGTTGGCAGCCCCAAACACCTTTCTATCGCTGCAACTTTCGATGAAGTCATCGAGATTTAATCGGCTTAGTGTCTGTTATTAGTTAGTGTCTATTATTACAACTTAGTAGCTAGTGGTAGAATACACACCCAAAATCTGTACAAATCCTCTACTGTTCTTCGAACATTAGTGTTTCTAGCGGTTCTGATGCGCTAGGGTTTTTTAACCTTTCGAAGACTACAGCCCATCGTCTTCTGCACATGGCCAATACACTCACTTTCTATCCCACAGCTCACCCTAATTTTTAGCAATAGGAGAGTTGGAAGGTAAGGGCATTTGAAAACAGATAGTCAAAGTCGGCCGCTCAACTATAGTTCTGACGGCACTCGAACGTAAAGTACAAGAGCATCACGTTTATAAGTTTTAACGTGAGAAATACTTTGAATTAAGTTTTAAATATTTGGTGACATATTTTTAAGGTGTTATGGCGAAAAAAAATATATATTTTTGAAAATTGTACATGTATTTCCCCCCTTAAATCAAAGCGTGCAGCTATTACGTGTCAACAGGAAAAAATAGAAAGTATTGCTGTTCCGTTCGCGTGAATATTTTTCTTCATTTTTGGTTCGAATCACCCTGCACCATAATCTGTTAGCACTTGGTCCCCTGTCACAATCCTTTTTTGGGTATAAATGACGCTTGAAGCAATTTAAAATTGAATGCAGCATAAGTTTCGTCCATTTTGAATGATTATTATTTCATTATATTAACTTATATATCTTTTTTCCATTTTTTTGAATATTGTTGTTGTTGAAACAACTTTGAAATTCTATTAGATTTGCAAAAAAAAAACAATAGTAGGGTAAACAAAATAAGCTGAAACTCAATAAAGAACTTTTTACTACAGTAAACTTCCACAAAAACAATAAATTCAAACTTTCCCCAGTAGTTGAGATCCACGTAGTGTGGAAAATATCTAATCAATTTCAACTTGCACTGAAAATTTTAAACTAAAGTCATATACATACATACATGCTTGCCATTATTCCATTCACACACTCAAGCAAACAAGAGCGTGTTTAACAACATCACGTTCATTGTGTGTCATTGTGAAAAAATCTTCTCAAGCACCTGTTCCAACATACATCCAAATCGAATCCTGATAAGCCTTGTCTTGTCATATTGTTACAAAGTTTTGTTATCAAGCGAAAATGTTTTGTGTGCAAGTTTCATATCGAGAGATCCTCTTACAAAGGCAAAGCCCTCTAGGCGAAATTATTGCGATGTCACTCAACCATAAATACGCTTAGATATACGAGTATACACAAAATTATACGTGAACAATATCGGCTCTTTCGAATCTGACTTTTTTACTTCCATCCATGCATTGTACTCATTTGTCAATAAATATTCGCTACATCTTCGAACCATTTCTCGAATGTTTGCTTACAGTCGAAGCTATCAGAGAAAACTTTTGTTATGAATGAATATACTTGTGGAGAGCAAAAGGTCGATGGGTTTACTGAAAGAAAAATCAACAAAACATTTTTCATCAGAAAAAGGGTTATCTTTGCCGACAGATATTTGTATTATTTTTGGCTTGCTCAGAAGAATGGGAAACGAACACAAAATCTGCAAGTCGAAAAATTGAAGTTATCAGAACTATTTTGGCTGGGATTTCGAAAATCAGAGCAAACGATTATTGATAAGAAAACATACCCAAGTATTATAGATAAGCCTTTTTACTTCGTTGGTAAAACTAACAGATCATATGAGGCTATCGATTTATAAAGAAAAGACTTTATAGATAAGCGTTTCGAATCCTATTCACAACTTTTTTTTTACAAAAGAAAGGAATGGCGGAGTAACTTTTTTTCGCCAAGTTTTCAATCGTCTGACTTATCATTTCGGTAATATTTTGATAAGAAATACAAATTGTGGACCCCATACAACGTAGATGCCTAATATTTCTACTATAAATAAAACTGTTTCCACGCTGAATAAATACATTCCCAAGAGTACAAAAAATATTTACATTAGCGGTGACAATATAATGACACTTCAGCTGAATATTACACACATCCATTGAATTCGGTGGCACGTGAAGTGAACAATAGCATGGCGTCGGTTGAAAATGGGCGAGTTGAAGTGATATTCTCAGAACGAATGTATCACATTTGTAGACGGGTCCGTATTAGTCGCTTTTTATTGTTACGGAAAATTTACATATTCAAATCAAGGTGAAGAGAGATTTTCGGAAAACGTCGCAAGCAAGAGAACGAGATAATATCAGACGTGCAATAGTGTTCAGAAGAAATTGACAATCTAAGGTATGTGTGTATTTGTTAGTAGGATGCTTATCTAAAATCCCAACGGGAAAAATAATGCTTACGGATATATTCGGTAAGCATTACGCGTAATGCGTGTAAGCATTACCGGACCATTACGCGTTGTTTCTTTTTAACATTGCATGTCCTAGGCTGGGAAGATTTATACAAGGGGAAACTCATGCTTTTAGCTCTATAGCTTTATGTATAAGAGCTTTTTGGAAAGTACGACATCGTATTCTCGCATTTATACGCCTCAATATGAATGAAAGCTTTGGCCGGCGGCCGATCGTATCTCTGCATGTGTGGTTTTTGCATGCTGACGCTCATTGGAAATTCCAATAGCGCATGCTCTTTGCTACTAGGAGGAATTGTCTTCATACATTTTACTTACCCGTGCGTGATGATTTGAAATGCTTCGAAATTTTCATCTTTCCGCTTTATATAGCAGACTACTCATAACCGATGTATGCTCGCAAGTTCTTTTCCCCTTGTTTCTGCGAGTGAATTTCATTGGCCAGTCTTGGACTTATAACATATGAGCTTTCTCCCTTGCAGCATTTTCCATGCTCCAATTCATGTTTACGAGTATATCTTATAATTGCTGGAAAATAGCTTTGGAAGTCGGAAATGTGCATTACCAGCATTGTTTGATTCATGCATTACGCCAGCATACATTACCGCGATTCCCGTTGGGATACTTTAACATTCACTACATATAAGAATTTACAGGCATAGATACTATATTCAGGCATAGTCTCAAAAAAATCAATTTTTATGTTTTTAAAATAGGTACATATCCTGCAGCCAGTGTTCCACACTCTGTGTTCGCGTACAAAAGTTGACAAACTAATTAATTCAACACTTTCAAATTAATAACCACTGAACTTGACTTTAACAACTTATATCGTAGATTATTTATATTTTCGTCGCGAATGTATGTATTTTGTGTGGAGTGACAGCAGACGGCCAGCGGAATTGCCGTCACACAAATGCCAGTCAGTCCAGGAGTCCAACGTCAGATAAGTTTTTATTTTCCTATTTAAATTCCCGATACTTTGTGATTTCTTCTATTTCGCAGGCGAACGAAATTTGGCATTTTCGACTGCAGCGCGTTGTACTTCAGCATCCATCGTACAACATCAAGAGCTTGGATAAAACAACTTGACTCCCATCACATTGATATCGGATTCGCCAAACCAATAAAACAGTGGCATCCAGTCATCTAGATACTGATGTTAGATGTCCTTGAACGTCAGGAAGGAAAGTAGGTGAAGTGCAGCAAAGTGCGGCTATGCCTAGATGCCAAACGACTGAATAAGGTAAACCTGAAAGATGCATATCCACTACCTCTAATTGAAGGCTTATTGGTTCGTCTTCAGTCCACTAAATTATTTATATTGAGTTTGCACCTCAAAGATACTTTTTGGCAGATACTGCTGGATATAAAATGTATCGAGAGCAGCGCTTTGACCTTCCTGGCTGCCCACTAAACCATTTTACTGCAATGCTTCTTCCCAGGCCAACAGTTGCATGACAAGGTGTTTGTGTACCAAGACAGTCTGCCTGTTACTGGCTCATCTTTTGACGAACATCTGGATTTACTTTTCAAGGTGGCACAATTCTTTCACTCAGTTAAACTGACCATTAACGTCAAGGAGAGCAAGTTTGTGCAACGGGAGATCAAATACCTTGGCTATGTAGTCAGTGATAGAATCCTCAAGGCTGATCTAGGGAAATTCTCTGGAATCGTAGTGAATCTTTGATAGTCAGATAAACGAGAAAAAACCTCCGTGAAAGGCAAAAGGCCAAGAAAGCTGCAGGAAAACTTCATGGCTTTATTTTTTACACACACACACCATGCCTGTATTCATTTACAACAATTAAAGATAAAAGCAGACAAATGAGAGGCCTTCAAATGGACAGTCAAATTTTAGCTTTACATCCACACCAGGGTCTCTCAAATTGTCAACAGTCATAATGAAAGATCCATACATAGAAAAGAAACATATTATATATATGGATTCAGAGTGAGTTTTCAGAGCACCAGACACAGAGACTAGAAAAATCATTTTTCAGCTGCAGACAGTCGTCGATAGATTCAATTACTGTGAACATCTTGAAGCGAGAACGAATGACGGAAGAAAGGTCATTGATAAAAATGGTTAACAATAATGGACCAAGGATCAAACCCTGCGAAATTCCGAAAAGCGGACAAAGAAGGAAAGAGTTGGTGTAATGCACAGTTTCAGCACAGATATGACCAGAAATATAGGATCAAAAGCAAAACAAAAGAAGACTAGGCAAGTAACTGCATCTGCAATGCTTCCACTATCAACAAACAAATCGTCTATTAAACGTATTCGCACACAGAGTCGAAAAGATAGAGCGGAATCTATAAAATCAGATTTTCAGAATAATATGCCTGAAATGATGACCGTTCACTGGAATGGGAAATTATTACCTGAACTTGACGTGAGAAGTTCTAAAGAAGAACGCATGTCAATTCTAATTTCATTTGGAGAAAACGAACAACTTCTCGCTGTACCCAAACTGGAGAGCTCTTCCAGCCAGGATCAAGCTAAAGCTGTGTTGAATGCACTTTATGACTGGAACCTCGAATATAAAGTGCAAATAATGTGCTGTGACACAACTGCGTCTAATACAGGACGATTGAAAGGAGTTTGCGTACTTTTGGGACAAAAACTAGACAGAGAATTACTACTCTTTGCTTGCTGCTATCACGTTTACAAACTGGTTTTAAAATGTGTGTTCGAAACACAAATCCACCAAGTCACAAGTAGCCCTGATATCTCACTGTTCAAAAAGTTTAGAGACAACTGGAAAACTAATAATCTTGTTGCCATTCAAACATATACCGATATCGTCACACGACATTTTTGTAATACAACAATAGAAGATTTGTTGACATTTTATAATCAAGAAATGCAAAAAACCATTGGACGTGACGATTATCGGGAACTGATTGAACTATTTCTTATTTTTTTACGAGAAAACAGTGAAAAAAAATTAAAATTAGACCTCCTGGAGCGATGCATCAAGCAAGGTGGATGGCTAGAGCTATTTACTCTTTAAAGATATGTTTGTTGCAATCCCAGTTCAAAATTAGCGCCAAGGATAAGCGAGCACTTCAATACGTCTGTTTATTCATTCCGGTTTTATATGTAAAACCATGGCTTGGATGTAGTCTGGCGGTGAAGGCACCAAATCAAGATTTGTGCTTTTTAAATAGGCTTAAGGAATATAAAACTGTTGACAAATTGATCTTCAAAGCAGCCCTGAGCAAATTTAGTCAACATCTTTGGTACTTGTCAGCAGAAATTGCCGTTTTATCACTCTTTGATGATGAAATTAATGAACAAACCAAAACGAACATTGCAGTGAATTTCCAAAGAGAGAGTTTGTATGATTCTGGGAAGAGATACATTCCATCTGAAGAAGATATGTCTGATTATTTGTATAGTAAGTAGGAATACAATAAATAGTACTATTTTTCATACTGTTTTCAATAAATTGTTAATAATACTGCCTTATTTATTGTTGCAGGACAATCATTAAGTGATTTTGTGTCTGTCAAGAGCACAAATTTATTTTCTCGATTAAAAATTGATAAGAATTTTCTTATCTACATGGGATGAAGATGTTAGCTATTCAGAGGCGAAAAGGAAAGTGCTTTCTTTAAGGGCAGTTAATGGTACGGCTGAAAGAGCTGTAAAACTTATGCAAGATTTTCATGGTTTGATCATTGCAAAGGAAGAGCAAAAGCAATTTTTGCTACGCTGTGTTCAGGAGCATAGAAATCTGTACCCAGACTGTAAAAATGAGACCCTCAAAAGAAAATATCCTGCCTGATCTGTAAGTTTATTTTCTTTTAATAAATGTTTCATAAAAATTTTTATATTTCAATTGATTTAGCTATATAACAGAAAGGGTTAAAAACAGCAATTTTAAAAAATCTTCAGAGTTCTGTCGGTACGGGTTAACGTTGACGTAGGAAGATGAACTTTTGTATTGAAGTAAGTCAGGGTAGTTTAAAAAGAAATAAGAGGTATGCATTTCGATATCTAAAAAAAATGTTTTCACCCAAATAAGGGACACCCTAATATATATATATATATATATATATATATATATATATATATATATATATATATATATATATATATATATAGTATGCAAAATCCGTATTCGTACCCCAATAATTTTATGTGAAAAACCTCTATATTCTGAAACAAGTTGCTACCAGTTGAAAAGATATTCAATCAAATCATTGATAATATGTATATCAAACAAAATAAAACAAAATAAAAAGTGTAGATATCATAAGTTTGGAAAAAGTAACAATATTTCGCTTATAACTAAACAAAATTCGTATTCGTACGCTTTAAGAACTTAAATATAAAACGTGTATTCTTAAGTTTTAATAATTGGTTGCATAACTTTTTTGTTTTAATATAGCTTTTAGCCGTGTTGGTATCGATTCCACGAGTTTTGTAGTTAAATCCTTTTGAATGTTGTCCCATTCTGTCCGTAGAGCATGTTTTAACCCTTGAACGCTCCGAAGGTCGTGTTTGCGCAAATTCCTCTTAACAATCGACCACAAATTTTCGATAGGATTGATTTTGGGCCTTTTGGGTGGAGTTTTTAAATATTTGCGGCAGTTATATAACATCCAGAGACGAATATTAAAAGCTGTGTGTTTGAGATCGTTGTCCTGTTGGGAGATATAGTTCTGTTCACAACCTAATTTCCTTGCGCTTTGGACCAAATATCTCTTTGAAATGTTAATATACATGTGCAACTTCATAATACCTTCGATAAAGTGCAAATTCCCAACACCTTCAGCACCAAAACAGCTCCAAATCATTACCGAACCACCTCCGTGTTTGAATGTCGGCAAGAGGTTACACTTAGCCAGTCTTGTATTTCGATCACACCGAATTCGTATGCATATGTCGGACGCTTTAACGTTAAATTTACATTCGTCAGAAAAGATGACACGTTTCCAGAACGAAAAGTCCTTGCTAAGGTATTGTTTTGCGAAAATAAGCCGTTTTTTTCTATTGACTGCACTTACAAATGGTTTCCTTGCAGGGATTCGGCTTTGAAATCCAAGTTTCTTAATGTGATTTCTAACCGTTTGTGAAGTTACTTTGATGTCATGGTATTCCTTGAGCAATCCTGCAAGTTTTACACCTCTTACTCCTGGATCCTGTCAAATATGTCGTCGTAAGAAGGACCGATGCCTTCTTATGAGGACTGACCGGTTTTGGTTTCGCTGTTTTCGAGTGATTTGGCCACACTTCTTTTAGTTATTTACGATGTATTGCACAGTTCACTTACTTCTCAAAACAATATCACCGATTTTCTTCAATGATTTGCCCTTTTTATGCAAATCTACTATTAATTTTCTTAAATCGTTTGAAACTTCACTTGTCTTTCGTCCCATTTTAGATTTAATTCCTTTACGGCTCGAAACGATGTATAAAACTAAAAACAAACTACTTTCCTAAAACTCAGCTGTCACTTCTAACGATTCGCAGAACAACAACACGTGCATTATAGCCACGATGATGAAATTATCATGGGTACGAATACGGATTTTGCTGCTATCGGAAATCATTTTTTTTATATTTTCATTGAATGGCAAGAAGATTTAAGTTAATTCTACATGGTTTGCTAAAATTTAAGTATTGTGAAGGAAGATAATAAATTCTGAATGAACATTATTCTTGTTTTAATGATATAATGCAATTTACCCATAAAAAATTGGCCGTACGATTACGAATTTTGCATACTGTATATATATACTGTATATATATATATATATATATATATATATATATATATATATATATATATATATATATATATATATATATATATATATATATAATTTTTATCTTTGCTGACTTGAGGACTGCAAACGCAACACTCATTGCGGTAAAATTCAATGAATTCGAATGTTTCCTCAGTACTCCACGCTAAAATGTGTACTGCTCAGCAGTATAACCAAAGAACAAACCGAGATGCACCGCAGCAACAGATAGAACAGATAATGAGCATTAACTGGATGGCCAGCGCATGATGGTCCAGTAAGTGGACACGAAATTTTGCCACTGCTATCTATGATGGCCCTCTTTGATGTGTTGAGAAAAACCACTCCGAAAGCCATCTTCGGCCATCGCCATTTCCATGCTTCGTCACTTTCGACCACTACAAGCTATCGCCCATCTACACAATGGGTCACATAATGAACCACACACATATGCCATATGATGGCCCACAATGTGGAGGTGACATAAAGCTTGAACTTGAGCTAAAATATTTCAATTTCTCAACAGCATTGGAGCTTCATCAAAAACCATCACGAGTTGAAATGGATATGATAGCAGAGACTTGTTAAACATTTTAGATTTATCCAATTTTAGTGCACTTTTTCAACCTTAAATTTTGAAAATGTTCTGAAAATTTATCTATCCGATACCTATTTCATTTCACCCTCATCCTACCATTAATAACGTCAACCTTTCAAACTTTTATCAGTTCGATCGTACCTCGAAGCATTAACAGAAATTTCATGGAAGCCATAATGTGAACTAGATCATCATAATGATAATATTATTATAGACACGAATAGAACCATATAGTGAAGCCTAGCGAAGCCCATTTATTCAGGCGAAGCTATCAAAGATTGCAGGAAAGAACATTTACCGGTGCTCCATGAAAATTTTCTCGTCTCTTGATGGAATCACATTTAAAAAAGCAGATTGTCTTGCAGAATGAAGTGAACGAAATCAAATTTTCATGACTTTGCTAGCAATCTCATTAAGGAAGTTCAGTTCGAAATGTTTCACGGCGCTCGACAGAAAATAACGACATCAATTCAGCACGGAGCAAAGATAAATTTTTAAAGATAAAGGCAAAAATTATCGATTCGTTTCAACGAAGAAAATTTATAGAACTGAGACGTGGAGAGTATGAAAAAAATGAAAATAAACTAAGGTACGTTGATAGCATTTTACGTGGAAGTTAATTTTATACCTGAATTACAGTTATGCGAATCTGGAATGTATTCAAATGGCAAATATTGATAGATCAAAGCGAAAAATAGCGATTCATTATATATTTAACCTAGTCCAAACCTTAGTTTTATTATTTTCGAAAATAGTACAATATTTTTTGGAAATTTTTTTTTGTATTTCAACGGAAAAAAGTTGATGGTATACGATTCAGCGCATCTCTTTACTCCGAATGTCGGTTGATTAATGCAAAAAAGCACTAAACGATGACAGCCAGTAATGGCAGAACAAAAGCAACTAATTGGTCAATTAAACTGCGGATAAAAGAAGGGTTACGTTGGAGCCGGAACTTTAAATAATAGATGCAGATAAAGATTGAAAACCGAAATACAAATTTAAAAACACAACTCATTACAAAATACATCATCCTTAACATTAAGGACTCTTATTCTTGGACGTGTATATTATCCAACACTCGGTGCTAATCATGATTCAGCTTCATTCCACATGACATTACAAACTTACGTGACATCCACTGCCACCTCAGCAATGATGCATTAAAATGACATCAGCAGTTTTTCATCTAAGCTCAACTTCACCTACTTACCTTTACCTACACAAACTGGGTTGAGATTCAATGTTAAGGAGCTATACCTTACATGAGAGCCATCAGATGATGGTATTCTTATTCTCGGATGACTAACGGATTCTTTTCTCACATTTGTGTGCGATAGTTGTGCCGCACAAGGACCTGCCAACGTATCATCCAGTCGTCCTTGGTGACTGTGCTACTAGACTATGTGATAAAGCACGTGCACATTGTCATTGAAAGGGTTTACGAAAATCCCAAAGAAAATTGAAGAGAGGCAAAGAAACCGAATTACCAGGGTTAAAAATACCATGTTTGAAAAAGGATATTTACGAAAGATACCTACTCGAGTCATGACTTTGCTTTCGTCCAACATCTCATTAGCAACACACATACGATTTCCAAGAGTTTCATATGTGTATTTTAATGAGCGCAGACGGTTTTGGGGCAAACAAGCAGTAAACATTCGGAAACAAATTAGGGCACATGTGTGACGACGTTTGGCGAATAACCAAATAATGTTGGTAATTTGGTGACATAGAAACTCAGTAATGGGCAGGATGCCGTTGAAATTCAGTGCGAAGTAAATGGTTGGAACTATAATTTTATCGGATGCTGAACCGTTGGAAATGATTGCTTTGCTTATGAAATGAAGCAAATTTTAGCTGTTTTCCCGGGATTAAAAGCTTTTACAAGTTTTCTAAATTGAACTCGAATCGTTTGTTTTTTGTTGATATATATAAGTATTTCAGTTCATTTAAAGGTGATGGTGTTGGCAATTTCTATAAAAAAATAAGTTGATTTCAAAGTGAATACAATAAAAGTAGCAACATTAAATTATTGGCCTGTTCTCTCATTCTTAAATTTTTCAGCTCCTAATGCTGATTGTGAGATTGTTGCGTCCAACTTCGCTCTGTCGAGCTGTCGTCTATACAGCAGAATATTGCTAAGAGATCTTCCTTCAATTTGCCCTATATACCTTTTTCGAGCCGACTAGCTTAATCTGAAGAATCCCCTACGTGCTACGGCACGCAAGCAACATAACGTTTAAAATTCTTGGCAACACAAAAAAGTAAATGAAGGGTAGAGAATATTCCACGCAGGAATCATTATTAAAACATTTCTTTTATTTCAACTACCAGAAATAATAAGAACAAAAAAGGAAAATATAAACAATAAATATATACAGATTAAAAACAGATTTCTTAAAAAAAAAAAACAGATTTCTTTCCTACTTGAACAAGATTTGTAGGGGGAAAATATATCTGAAAAATTGGGTGTGCGAAATTTCGACCCAATACCAACCGAGACCCGTTTACACCGTATATATACACATATCGGAGTATTAATAAATTAACAAATTAACAAGAACAATTTAAATATATAGATGTATACATGAATATAAGAAACAAAATATCAAAATTTGAATATATAGTACATGGCCTCCACACCAAAATTTCGTTTAACAGTGTTACGGTATCAAATGTGCAGATGCCCAAAACCCCTTTTGTTCCGAATGGAATCAAGGAGGGCAGTCCCGGGAGCCAATACTCGCCGGAGATAGAGTGGGTAGGCGCCAATCGCTTCCACCCCGAGGCCAACACTATCGTTCGGATCTTTGCAGGTCCTTTTTCACGCGATCAATCTTGTTTCTCGTTTTTCCTGTTATGATTATTACGATGCCACCTTCTCCGATATTATTTCGAATACTGTATCTAGGAATATCGCGGCCAAGATTAATTTAAACACGGATTTAGCATTAAACTTCAAAACGTTAAAAATAATAATTTACTAGGAGGCAGTTTCTGACCTAATCAGCTACACAATCCTTCCTCGATCACTTAACCACTACTATTCACTTAAACTGACAACTCAAAAATCTACACTACCTTATAGATTAGTTGTTCCCGCGAGGGAGCCCTTTTTCGATAATGCTCGTCGTACGCCAACCCTGGAACTTGATGACGATGGTGTTTGCCGTTCGACCACTATAATTTCTTGTCTCGTCTCAAAACCTTCTGCACTCGTGTCCAACCAAAAAAATTCCATTCGATTACTTCCGATTCTTCTACGCGCCAAGTCTCCGAATCTTCATTCCACCAATCTTCCACCGTGCTTTTCTCTTCAACCGGATAGGAATGATGAGAGTAGGAATCCATTGTCCCGGCAGTGGTTGGAAATAAGGACCAGCAAGGCAAAGATGTTAAAGGGAAATTTCTTAATCATGATAGTGGGTGTATTGCATTGACCTGTTGACTTCTCGGATTCTAGATTGGGCACCAGCTCCTGAAGGTTCACAAAATTGAAGCGAAATTCACGCCTACTTTGGTAATTGAAAACATTGGACAAAGCAGATTTTACACTTTACCTCATTTGCAAAAGCGGAACCCTCACTGGTCTTTAAAGCTTTGAAAAGCCATAAGAAGTAGTCTAGAATGGCAGTAGAGTTCATGTTGTCATGAAAAATGGGCCTGTCATCATAATTGAGGGTGATAGCAAGCCGTTTTCTGCTGGTGATCCTGTTGATTTTCAGGTACATATCGATGCTCGGTTCAATACTCCAATCTTCGTTGAGATGAACCCTTGTCTTGATTGTGATGAGAGATCTGGTGATCCTTAAAATTGTTTCCACTTACTATTCATTATTTAAGATGCCAAATTCGTGGCGATAAATACTCATGAGACTTTCTTTCAAATCACATTTAAGAATATCACCCAAAAGGGTTCTGTATATAAAATTTGTCAATTTAGGAGCGCAGAATTTCTTTAATTCTGCTGTTGATTTATCCACTTTCAGAGACAGAGAGGTTTTCGTTTCGCTCAATGATAACATCTTGTAGCTTTTCTGATATAAAATATTAAAATGCTTCACACTGGGGTTTTTATAGGGTATAAAAATTTAAGACCCATAGGCCTTAAAATCGTGACATTATTCTGCAGAGTGTTATTTGCAGTGAGGTAGTAGAAATGGAGTGGACATGCCCATAAGATTTACATTGAAGGGGATGGTAGTAATTTTTTGACCGCTAAATGTTAAATCTGGTCAAATCCAAGTAGTTCCCCTCAAATTTGACATTGAACGGAAAAGCTGATTTAACATGCTTTGTGCGCGATAGAATCGAAGAGGCTAATGGTGGAAAGTTATACTGTCGATGTCATCTCCACTTCTACTACCTCACTGGTTATTTGCATCAACATGAAACACCACTACAAGCTCTGAGCGGCCAACCGAGCAGTAGAAATTAATTGTTTACGTCACCAGGACTTCAAGAACACATATTTAACCTCAAGCAAACTTTGAAAGGAACTTCTGGAAGAACTACATACTGAAAGTAGCCGTCAAAATTTGGTTGATGTCAATATGTTATTAACTTTGCAAGCACCTAAAATTACCAATATAGAGTCTTTAGATTTTAATATAATTTAGCGACACGAGAATAGTTAAAGGTCTTCTACTCCCATCTTCATTTGTCATGTTTTTACGCACGACAGATTATCTGTTATAGACTATATTACTTCAGAAGATGAGCTTTGTCCTCTTCTTCTTACTCCAGAAGGTCAACAAAAGTCAACTGTTCAGTAAGCAAAAGTTTCAAATTTTGCAAAGTTTACCATTCTTGTGACGAAACCACGGTATCTGACTATTTCCAACGCTTCGATTGGCCACTCGAGCTAAGTAAAATTATATTTTAAATTTGGGGACAAACCTTAATTTTTTACAGAGACAGAAGATTGCAAGCGTCAATGTTTTTGCCTTCAGATAACGAGGCCTATGTGGCTCTATGCATTATCAGTTCCGGAGCTCTTTTGGAGTTACCAAGTGGGGAAAATTTATTAAAGAAACGTAGTTTTCAACAGTGCTCTTGAGCGGAGGTCTTACTAAACTTCAATTCTTTTGCTTAGCAATACAAAAACCTTTACGTTTTCTATCTACTGCTTTAGCTGCAGGGCAACTGCGATAGCTGGATGGATTGTCGAGAGTTTTGCGATTCACACCACAGACTTCTGAGTTGCATAAGCGAAATGGACACGCTTTGGTTGAACTTGTCGCACTTTTAGACAGCACAGTTGGCCGTTGCGTATTCGGAACGTTGGCAGGTATAACACTGAATTACAGCACCTAATGTACTCAACAATGGAGTAATAAATTGCTGCTCACAACTGCGTTCCTAGCTTTGAGCTTAAACAATAACTCAAACTACTTATTAGAGGCATTATTCCTCTTTTAGAAAATTATTTTCTTGAAGACCGAAATTGTGAAAGTATGCCTGAGATTTAAATACGTTAGTGCAACTGCTCAAAATTATTCAAAAAGAAGATGATGATCCTTCATAATTCTCGAAATGGATGATACTTATTATTGATCTTTGCGTCAAAATTAGGCCCGTGGCCATTGCTTAAGGAGCAACTTTTTCCAGGTTTCCTTCAAAATTTAGCGACGTTAACTTAATACAGAGACACGTGGCTTTTTTTTCTTCTGAGGTGATGAAACCTATGAGAAAACTTCAAGTAGATACATAGATGAGGCTGCTCAATTAGAAGCGAATATCGTCATCATTTTTCTTTTACTGACAGCTTAAGACTTAAGATGTGCCCAGCTGCTTTAAAACTGCCTGTAGCTACCGTGATTGAGCCGTGAAATACGGTGAACTACGTACTGAAATTACTGTACTGAGTCACAAATGCAAGATGCGAATGACTGAAAATCAAAAGCAGATTCAATTACCTGGAGGAAGTCCTACTTATACACACAGATCACTAGGAACATCCACTGATGCTACCAAGCAAAGCAATCCCACGACAACCCTCGTACGGGTCTAGGGGTTGAAGCTGGTAGAGAGCTTCATTACAATTTTTTTAATCATTGTGGATACAAGTGTGGCGTGATTAGTTCCACGACCCACTTTACCCCTGAATTAAATCAGGTACCTAATCAGAGCTAGGTGAACTAAAAAAGCTTGGTGCGCGGACCCTCGTCCGAACCTGGATTCGAACCAGGGACTCCACACGCAAGAAGCCAGTGCTCTACCCACTAGGCTACTCAAGCTTACTGATGCTACCAGCAAACATTATTTTTTATATTATTTGCCCAAAAGTCTTATCACTATGTATCGATTACTAAAAAATCTCCGACGGATCAATTGGAGCCAAAAACATCTATTTGGGTGACCAATGCATTTTAGGCGTTCCCCACCATGTCATCACATTCATCGGTGCTTGTTTTTACTTCCATCGAATAACGGTATTATAAAGTATCATATGCACTATAATACTCAAAAAAAAACATTTCATGAGCACATGTGCATCACCGCTTGTGTATTTTTGATTAAAAAAAGATATGCAAGTTCAGCAAATGCCAGCATTAATGGTTTTTTTACTGTTTGCTTAAATCCATCTTGAGAGTTACTGTTTAGTTCCACCTTCAACCAAGTCCTATTTTGAAGATATGAGGTATGTGTTGCCTACAATTTGAACTAACCAAGATAATTTTCAAACGATTATGATAGAAAATAGATGTCTTTTTAAAACGTCGCAGCAAAATACAAAAAATTAAAACCTAAACTGCAGAGAAACTGAGAGTTAGGACGTAAGCTTAATTTGCCATTTATGTATGCAGCCATGTTTTCCTAAATTCAATACTTTCGAAAAAATTTCATAATATTTATCGTAAATTATTTTTATAAATTCCATATTTGACCCAAATGATGCCAAAGTTCACAAACGATCCTCCGTAAGTATGTAAAAGCATTTACTAAAACATGCATATTCTGCCGTGCTTATCATAAACGTCCTATCTGACTTTTTTTTTCATTTTTGAGTTAACATCGGATTTGAAAACTACATGCTTCATTACATCATTCTGTTAAATGTGAAAAGCCTATCTTTTCTGGAAGTGTGTTAAAATCAATAGTGAAAAATGCCCTTTCTATATATCTGCATACTGCAGAAAAATACAAATTATTGAATATCTCTAACCTTACTAAAATGTAGATAGGGCGTTTATGCTAAAGACGGTATTATTCGTATCTCAAAATATGTTTGGATAAAACCAAAAGTATTTTCATATTACTTTCGACTAGAACTTTGTCTAGATACACTTCGCATGGTTTCAGGAAATTGTGTACAGCTTTTCTTTTCTCAATATTGACGTTCATACGTGCATAAAAGCAACACTTAGACTATCCAACAGTAAAATTCACACAACACTGCGTACATTTATCTTCACGTACAAAGTACAGAGTGAACAAACACAACAAAAAAATCTATTTGCGTTTTACGAAAATAGAAAGCTACCCGGCCATTATCTGGAACTCAGTCCCGTTACTGACACAACAATAACGCTCGAGTGCCAAAATAATTCACGAAAATAAGAGCCTTGTCGGTGAGTACTTTTACAACTGCTCATTGATTCGCCTGCCTGACAATCATATCCTTTTTCGGGTGAAGAAACACCAAAGGACTTTGTCTCGTACTCGACGTTCCGCTTGTTCTTTGGATCCATGTAAATAATAAAAATGAACGGGAGCGGTAAATCCTTCGCCTGGTCGGAACAAAAAGAGAATTTCCATCCTATGAAATATGATAGGATGATAATCAGAAGCCCTGCGGCAAAGACAAGATAAAAGCTAGGTCGATAATAGGAAGTGGAGTCTTGGCAGTTTTTTAGCGACAATGGGGTCGTTCCGGTAGGTAGTAGAGTGCTTGTAACAAAAGATTTTACTGAAGACTTTATTTTTACTTTCCTTCCGAAACGACAAGTAAACTTTCGGCAAGCGAAAGTCTCCACCTCGAAACTGGTTCAAAGTCTGCGTAAAGTGCACACGGGAATATGATGGAAAAATTACGAGATCTTATAGATTTTAAATGAGAGAAGATTGTTTAAAAGCATCCTACGATTTTTTTGACGAAGCAGTACTTAATGACCTCAGGCTGTAGACTGGAAATTTTGTATTGCGATTATTCTATCTGAAGGGAAAAGAATTTTGCATTATTCGAAGTGAACGTAGGTGTTTTGCTTGTATTGTTAAAATGCCAAGAAATGATTCAGTCAAGCACTCACAAGTTTATTTATAAGCAATGCTGTAAGTGCGACTCATCACTCACTTTCATGCAGTGAAATCAGTGAATTTTGTCTTCTCTGAAGATAAAAATATTTTAATATATATATATATTTAATATATATTAATATAAATTAGAAGCCAATGATTTCATCATCATTTCATCGCAAAGCAGAACAAACGGTGAATTTTTTATGTTTGGTATAGGAATAACTTTTAATTGTTGTTATTTGGAAAAGAAAAACATAAGATAAAAGCATATTATTAATGATTTATTCAAAATATTTTGCATCTGAAGCGGCAGCCTACACTCATATTTTTGGCAATAAACGAATTCCTTAAGTGAAAAATTCTGTTTCTTTCGAAGATCAATTTTTTCCGCTTTCATGTGAGATGACGCGCTCTCAAATAAGTGCAGAAACAAATAGTAGTTTGAATATGGCGGTTGGGATAGGGTCTTCCATTTCACTTCTTCTATATATGTCCGGATGAGTTGGCTTGGAATAGTTACAAGAGTAGAGGAGGATGAGCTGGTTGTATCATTTGATGTCACCGCTTTATTTCCGAGCGTGACGGTAATACAAGCATTAGGAAATATGAAAAAATATGTATTGGAACACACATTGAAGCAGCTTAAAAATGGTGTGCAATTTACTATGAAAGAAGAGAACAAAGTGATACCATTTCTCGATTTGATGAAAATCAGCAGGTATGATATTTTTAGATAGGTTATATTATTAGATAGGTTATAGGTCAACGCATAACAAGGACAAGAAAGATTTAAAAGAAAATAATGATATGTATAATATAACCTACGCGAAATATGACAAAACATACCTTAGCTAAGCCAAGCGGTTAATTGATGTAAGATTTAATGAACACAAGCAAAACGCGAATTCAGCAAGGATGAAAAATACTACAATAGTCTGATCAGCAGTAGATAAACATATCCTGGAGGAACAACACAACATCACATCGGGTAATGTTGAGGTGATCAAGGAGGTACAGCAGTAATGCAAAGTAGATGCATACGAGAGCTCTAAAATCTGAAAAATGCCGACAACCGAGCGTCTAAGCACATACTAAGGTAACTATATACCGAAACTGTTATGGTTCATTGTAGCTGTATTTATCCTATAGAAGTTAGATCAACAAACACTGAAAAATATGGGAGCTTACCATCGAATCATTAATGTAAGTAAAAATTAGATTTTTATATGAAATATTTTGCTTTTTTGGAATCATAAGAAAGAGAAGTTTCCAGAGTGATAGTTCGTAAAAATTTCAAAATAAGTGCAACAATTCTTACTTTGATGAAAATTTTTGAAAATTTGAATGCCATATCTCCTCGTACAAAAATAACGAAAATGCCCAGCACTGGCAACACAAAAATCTACCACAACTGCTCCACAACAGAATCAATACATACTGTGAATTTCGGTTCTATTCGATGATGCACGGTTGGAAAGATTTTTGAAGATACCATCGAAAAAAATCCCAAGTTTGGAAAATTTAAACACTTGCTGCTTAATTCGAAAACGAGCAAAAACAAATGGAAGGCCGGTCATCAACCTGGAAGGTGTGTCAATCAAAGAAAAGGACGCCAGTAAGACAAAGCATAACGATAGGAGACTATAACCTTGAAAACGTAGACAACTTCGTGTATCTAGGGACGAACTTCTTTTCGGTGCTTCTCACTCTGAAGTCTCGATGTGTACACAGGAAAACGAAGTTTTCCATCTGCAAAACAATAATCAGACCTGTGCTATGCGACGGAAGCAAAACCTGGACACTGACCCAGGCATCTGAAAAAGCCTTAAATACGTTCGAAAGAAGGGTATTGCGAAGAATCCTCGATCCAATACGGGAACAAGATGGATGGCGAATCCGATACAACAACGAGCTGTATACCATTAATGACGAGCCTGAAGTCTCTACCGTCATACGATTACAAATATTGCAATGAGCTGGCCAAGTCGACCATATGAGCGACAATCGAATCCCCCAACGATCTCTCAAGGGGCGAGCGAGCGAAGCCACGCAAGCGCTGGGAGGATCCGGTAGATGCTGACAGCAGGGGTGTGTTCAATGTGCATGCGATAGCTGCTTCAAAAGCATAGCATAGCATCACTTTATCAAGTGTCAAAATTTGAAGTAGCTGGGTGAAACAGCTATGGATATTGGACAGCCAAGAGCTGCTACGAAGGTCAGCAAATTCAAAAATACTTTTTCAAAAATTTTTTTTAAATTTTAATATTTGTGTTTTCGTGGATTAGTTCAATACTTCAATTGCACTTTGGAAATCGTATAAAATTAAGAGTTTTCAACATACACCTGCAGAAACCATTAAAATTTTACTAACATATTTAAAACGTATCACTTATTTCCGGCTTTTGACGCCATATATGTAAAAAAGAGCAAAAAATAATCGTTGAAAATTTGATGGCACATGAATCAGTGCACCCGGCCTTTTGCGCTTCATGCTCGCCTGCTAAAAACTCAAGATGAGCTGCACTGTGTGAAAGCCGACTTAACTCGAGTTGGGTTGAAGTGTTTAAAAGTCCGTATTTAATTTATGCTGTCACTATTTTCACAAATTTATTCCTCATCTCCTGCGTCACAAAAGCGCAAAAACTTCTTTTCATTTCAATTTCCAATTGAAAATGACGTTTGAGCTGCATGTCAGCTGTGTACGCACGGACATTTTGCCTTAGCTACTTTCTTGCTATCCTCCAGTCTGCGAGCAGCAAATAACTGTTACCTTAGCAGCTATGCCGGAATCTTGGACAGCCCGACTGTCAAATAGCAAGCATCAGAAAGTAGCTATTTCTTGACATTGGACAGCCAGAGCTGCTAAAATGGCAGCTAATAGCTGCTATAGCATGCACATTGAACACACCCCAGGTCGCTTTTGGGAGCATCGAACTGGAGGACGCGGTCACTGAACCAAGACGACTGGAGGCGAATCATTAAGGATGCTAAGCCTCGATTTGGGCTTTAGTGCGACAATGATCATGATGAATATCTGGCAAATTGCAAGCACCTTGTAAATTTCGTTTCGATCCAGTGACTGCGTTGGAAACTATAGGGTCAAAAAAAATTTAGCGTAATCGCCCACGAAAATTTTCAAATTTTCGAAACAAAATATTTGGTGTCAAGTTTCACTACAAGATTATTATTACTATCCACAAGATAATTATTATTCGAAAGCTAAAGGGTAAGACCGCTCTAGAAGCTATAAAGCAAAAAGCTGTCATTTAATTGAGTGATTTTTAAAGATGGTATCATTGCCATATATTTTCAAATTACTTCTATCAGACTTGATCCTATTTGAGACCAATACATGTTACAAATTAGAATTGAGACTGATCATCAGGCCAAAGTTCACGCAAGCACATATGCAGGATGCCAAAAATATACGTAATTTCGTGAAGAGTTTGCCGACTTGTGTAGTGGGAAATTTCAATTTGATTGTGTAGACAAAACATTAAAGCTATCAATCCTTAGCTTTTTTCCAAAACAGTGTAATTTTTAGAAGGATCATTGTTTTGAAGCTGATTTTCTATCTATGAATCTGCCGTAGCTACAGGGTCGGCCACATATTCGTTAAAAATTATACAATCGTATTTTTCTCTGCCAACGAGTCCTGTATATTACATATTGATATGATGACTCTGTGCGAAGCTATCGCGATTCAACATTTCACAAATTTTCTTCGCTTACTTTTAGGTACTTAACGCCCGGATGGGGCTAAAAATTTCCGAAACGTTATCATAACCATAAATTCAGAGAATCAGTTATCATTAGAATATGTACAATTTATACACTTATTTAATCCAAATATATTTTTCCCACAGAAATACAGAGGTAATTCACTAAAAAAACCTGCATTTGAATGTAAAATTTATTTTCTGGTAAATTAAAAAAAACTTCCAAATTGTAGCTTTAGAGGATTTTTCTGCATTCATTCCGCAATCATTCTTTGTTGTCTTATCACTACTGAGATGCAATGAACCAGTGCTATATTCTTGATTGAATTAGTTTGGCCAACCCTAGTACGACCTTTGACACTAAAATAAACTCTCAGCACACTTTTAACGTGCACTTTATCATCCATGTTAAATTTTATTTGAAATCAAGAGGATTACAATGTTTCGGAAATTCTGATTCTTTAAGCACGCAAACTCTAACACTATATCAACAATCATGTTTAACGAAGTTTATACAAATTTTTTAAATTAGACATTTTATTTCACCATCTGGTCGAAATTTGCTTGGGCATTTTTATGTATCTGACTCATTTGAAGAACTGTAAGAACTTTGTAGTTTAATTCATTGTCACTTTATCATGCATTTAAGAAGAGTGAGAAGTCTATAAGATATGTCCCTTAATAGACTCTAGTCCCTGCTTAAATCAACTCATTCATTCATTACTTTGCGTTTGAAAAACATTAATAATTTTTCTTTGTGTGGAATATTTTCCCACACTGGGCGCTATATAATTATGTTGTATATTTGCATCTTGCTAAAATGCTCGTTACACAATTATAGTTTTGACTTATTTATCTATTAATTATCTATTGCCTTATCTATCTTTTTGACTTATCTACTAATTGCATCAAAAAAAAAACCGTGGTAAAGAATAAACTATTGCATTTTAAGAAAGAAAATTATTAAACTATAATCTAATGAATAATTTGATCTTTACTTTTGGTTTTAAGTAAATTACCACTGTTACAAAGTAACAACTCCTCAGTATTTCTTCAAACTTAAAATGGACAAAAGAGATATGCATTTTTGTAACAAATTATAGCTTAAGTTGAACTCAAACTTCAAAAGAACATATATTTGGTACACAAATTTCGACACATACGATACTTGATATAGGTTTGATCAATCAATCAGTCAATTGTTTTTCCTCAGTTAAAATAATTAATTCGTTTGCTTTCAAACATCTGGCAGTAAGGTCTCCTATCGACAATACCACAGTAGCTAATCAAACAATCGACCTAAAAATGTTGGAACGCCTTTTCTAAAGTAAAACAATTTTCAAATCTAAGATATCATGATACAAGGAACACTAGAGATAGCGACACTAGGGTGCCCATTTTATCCTCTCTCTGCACATGACGTCATCCAGAGAGTTCGTCGCGCGGCATGTTCAGAAGCATTGGTGTAAAATATATGGGCGCTGGCGTAACTCATTTAAACAATCCGTGATTAAAACATGTTTGCATACATTCTTGTACATAAAATCATCAATTAACGAATCATAATATGTACAATTAAATTATGTGCTTAGTAGTACATGTAAAATGTATGTACAATTTATGCAAAATATGATAAAAGTATATTTCAAAAGTAGTAATACGACGACGTAACTAAATCTATGATGTAGATTTGTAACAAAACGTAGGTATATTGTTTGTAAATTTGAGAAAGTAAAAGTTCGCTCTTCGGGATGTAGGTAAACAGCAATATTATTGTAAATAAGACAATTTAATAATGCTTTTGATGATTTCAACTTCAAAAAAATAGGTTTTATTCATTTTAATTAATTTTATTTTCAAAACAAAAACTCTATTGCTAGTTTCAGACTCCTCTGGGGGGATATCAGGGAAATACCTTTTTAAATATATATGAAATAGATGAGTTGAGAAATGGAGGACTTCCAATATGACGGATTAAATAGCCCAACGTATCAGTGGAGTACTTTACGTGACTCACATAGTTCAAAAAATGTTGGTCGCTATATAAAAAGCAATGCATTTTTATATCTCTGGGGTTTTTTTGAAGTGCCTAAATTTTAAGTTTGAAAAGTGGGACACTTCTAGCTTTTTATGGATTGTGATGAAATGACATGAATTCACAACATTTGTTAAATTAGCAGTCCCTTATTTTGTGATTCTACCTTGAAAGGCATAATATTTTGGTCGCTTGCAGTCTTCGAACAAGCTTTGAATTACATAATTTTCTGACCGAGTCAATTTCCATCTCATTGAATGAGAAAACAAATACATTCACAATGCAGCTGAGTTCCGGCCTCCACATAATTTTTGTCACCGTAATAAGAAACTCTGATTGTATTTGGACTTTCTAGAACCATCTTGAAGAGCTGTTATTAAAGAATTTGGAAAAGCTGTTAGCACATAATCTTTCAGTTCATAGACTTAATTTACGCTAGCTGACTTGTTTCCATTTTACAATAGAGTTGTCTTTTCTAATTTTAAGTGAAAAATGGGAATTACATTTTTCTTCTTTGAACTTTTAAACTGAAATTTACACTCAGGATCATCATTGAAACTAACCTTTTCTTCAAATCTATCCTGAGAAGACTTAAAATTTGCATCTGTTGGATACATAGAAAATAGTTTTTTCTTCCGCCACAGTGTTCTTCTTTTGACTTTCAGTACAGCAATAACACACAAAAACTAAATTACATTTTTTTCATTTTTCACACATATACTTCCATAAATCAAATTTACTATGATCTAAATAAGCTCATTGATAGTTTATAATGTCAAAACAATGCTGCAAAAGAAAACCATAAACAATTTTTCATGCATTTATTTGTATTCCATCACAATTTAATGCGTTCATTCATGAACCGAACTCTCCCGGTGACGTCACGCACAAGCAGCGAGCTGAGAGAGACATGCGCGTGTCGTAATCTTATAGTTCTTTGATTCATGTAAACGATGTAGGATTTTGATATTCGTGCTTTAAATTCTATGCACATGAAATTCATCTAACGAACATCTTTTTCATAGCCAGTATTATGCCGGTATTCGATGGCAAACAATGCAAAATAGTAGCCTGGCTGTAACTGATGGGTATTAATTGATCAAAGAAATATTCTCAGAAAAATTGGCAAAGTCGATAAATTTATGAACACAATATGAATTCAATAGCTGAAATACATTAACAACAAAAGCTATACACAAGACAGTAAAAACATATGAAAACACCATTTGTCTGGTCGACACAAAAATCCAACTTCATATTGTCGAATTCAATAAAAAAATTTTCGTTATCAAAATATGAAATTCACCCGGATAGTAACAAACCAGCCTTTTCTCGAAATGTATTTCTATTTATGGACGATACTGTCGTCTTTTAAAAATTGTATAATAGCCACGCAAGCAGAATGACAGATATTTAGTATCAAATAAAAGGCCAGAGTCCTGATTCTAATCAACGGAAGGGATATATCCTTTTGATAGTGTCGCAAAAGGAAATGATAGGAAATCGATTGACCGAATTGCTCAATGCCGATCAATCTACGGAGAATGGACAAATGAAAGTGAAATGTTGTGTGCTATATGACCATTTTTATTCGGAGAAGCTGTAAATATTATTATCTATATCTGTTTGTACAGCAAAATGAGCTCCAATTCATTTTATTGTAGCTTCATGAGCTCAATTCAATCCATCATCTCCATTATACGAAATTATTAGGGGTAATTATGGCACTTCTCGTGATAACACTGAATGAAAAAATTATTTATTCTAAGCCGAACTGAACAAAGAACCCAGGGCACAAAGAATAACTTTTCCAATTATCCCTAATTGTAATTTTGCATTTCCTTTTTGTGTTTTCATCCGAATCCCGCTTAAAATGTCTACTGCACCAGATCTTTTCCTAATTATTATTGAAGCAAAAATCCTTTGAAAAATTGTGTTTGCGTGAAGACAGCGCGGGAACATTCGGTTTGTACTTTTTCTTGGGTACGAGACGACAGGAAACTCTTTTTCATATTCTTCGGACTGTAAAAAAAAGCCCCAGCGACGAAACGCAATCAAAGAAAACCAGAGAGGAAAAACGGTGGGATTTCTGTCCCATTGTGCAGCTGAGATAGAATCTTTTGGGTTCAATATTTCTTTCGGTCTTCAGTCTGACGAGAAGCAATTCATCATTCAATTCAAGGAAATGTTTGTCGGGAATTTCTTTTATTCGAAAGTATGTAGATTTAAGGCTTATAACTCATTCGCTGAATACTAACTAGTGAATGGAGACCATAGTGAAAGCAAACTTAATGCGAGCACAAGAAAAAGATAGAAAAAATTTATGCGATAGGTTTGTTTCACTGTATGAATGAGAAGAAACATCTGGTCTTTTATTTTTGAATTAAATTGCTCCACGTATTACTGGGATAAAAATAAGGACATTCAACACATATTTGTTTGCAATGAAGAACGAATAATTGTCATAACTTAAGTTTGAAAATAATTTTTACTGTCCGGGCAGAAAACAATCAAAAACCTAATGGCAAACAAAATATAGATATAATTATGAATTAAAATATTGGCTAGGATACATTTAAAAAAATAGCAAAATAAAGTTAACTTATTGAAACCCGTTGCTAGACTCTATATTTACGGTAGGAGAAACTTCATTGACAAACAATGTACACTAGTATGTGTGCTCATGGTCAATCGTCCATGGCTGGGTTCGAACCAGTGACCAAACACTAGCAGTCAATGTTGTATACACTAGACTGCACAAGTATTTTTTGGATAAAACTGTTTTAGATGTTTGGAAAATTTTACTACCCATTGAAATTTGAATTTTATCAACTTACTTGATTTGCTCCCATACAGGTAATCCGAAATGCTTCAGCACGAGCAACTCCAACGCATAATTCACAAATCCATACTGGAAAGAAAATAATATCATAAGTCTGAAGAATTTGATACACATTTGTTGGCATATTATAAAAATAATAAGCAATATTTTTCATAATTTTAATTTTATCAGGAGATAAGTTAAAATAATTCCAATAAAATCAAATTAAAGGTTAAATGTTAAGCAATTTAAATCTGAAAACAAAAATGTACAGTTTTATGGGTTTTTGAGGCAAATTGGTGAAATTTGAAAAATTTCAAATAAATATTTTTTCTTAATCTTTGAAACCGTGTAGCTTTTGATGAGAGAGGAATAGGGAATTCGTTAGGCAAAATGATTTTCTATCGCAACACCTTAGTGCCCGCATTAGATTGTATATTACAGACGCTACGGGATAAAAAAGCAGAAGGGTCTTAAAAATTTACAAAATCTTTTAACCCCTTCTCCCTCCCAAACGAAGTTCGACCTGGCAAAGTGCCCCTACAATTTTTTTCTTGCAACGTCACAACCTACACGATGGCATATAGCAGTGCGCTTATTTACGAAAAACCCTATATATATATATATATATATATATATATATATATATATATATATATATATATATATATATATATATCATCAAAAAAATTCAGTGACTATTTCTCGGGAGTGTGCCATCCGATTGAGCTGGATTGAGGATACATTTTTGTATATGCAGAATAGTTCCAGGTCTCACCAAATGTCAATTATCTTTAACCATTTGGCACCGGCGGCCATTTTAGTGATATTTTTAATATACCTATTATTCTGTGCACAAATAATTTTTGCAAAAATTAAGTTACTTAAATGAATTTCGAACGTGTTTTAAATGTGAATCGGATAATGCTTTGGATTTTTTTAACCCCATGTGTGCGCTAGGTGCCTAAAAAGGGATCGGGAAAATTTGAATTATTTAAATTGCGATGACTTTTGACAGAGCAATCAAATCATTATGAAACTTTCAGGAAATATTGATATTATTAATTTGTGAGTTTGTGTTGCTTTTGATGAGCGTGTTGAAAGTGAAAACCTTCAAATCATCGACTCTCCTGAAAAATTGTCGGTTTTTATGTATAAATCTTATGCTTTGTCAACATAGCCAAAGTAAAACATTTGAAATTTTACAACGCACAAGAACGGTAACCCTTCCCCATTTCACCTATATTTTTAGCATCAAAACTTAATTACGGTGCAGTTTCAAGCTAAGGTATCAAATTATCGGGTCACGAGAACTCACGACCCGATAATTTGATACAATTGAAATTTCCAGAATTTATTGCCCAAGGGCGGAAATACATGTAAAATTGAAAAAAAAATGCTAATTTCAGATTGATTTAAAACAATATGTTTATATAAACAATATGTTTATTCAGAAAATTTTTAATATTAAATCTTTTAAGAACATATCTTAAAGTAATAAAAAATATGGTTCAGAGAAAAAAAATATGCTAATGAGATGTATAATTCATAGGTTAACCAATAAAATTTATAAAAAAAAATTAAATTTTTACATTAATTTTAGGTTAAACAAAAAAATCTATTACTTAAAAAAAACACGTTTTAAACATTAATAAACAAATTATTTTTTCCGAAATTACATAAACATGTAAGTTCAACGAGTAGATAATACTCTTTTGTAGATGTGGTATAAGTTTGAGCCGGATCGGTTCAATATTTTTTGAGATATTTTATACAGAAGTTGAAAAAGCACTTCTTTGAGAAAAACGCGTTTAAAGTTTGCGGTAAATAAAAATCATTGATTATTAGTTTTTATTATAATTTATTCGTTAGTCAGCGATTCCAGGTCTATACAGCAGCCGTTCAGCTTCCTCGTGCATATAATTTTGATGCATTAGAAGGTCACAGCGAGCATTTCGGGCTCCTTTTGAGCTGAAAAGACTTCGACGATTCTATCGTTCTATCCTGTCGTTGCCGGCTCTCTTGGTATAACTAAATAATCTGGGGCTTCATCAAATCATTCATTAGGTGCAAGAGGAATGTATGGCCTTTGTTGAACATCCCAGCGGCTATGTAAGCTGATATTTCAACTATTTTCAAGCCGACAATCTAACGGTTTTTACTACAAGTTTCATGAATACAGGCCCCTTTGTATATTATAAAAATATGCAAGTGTAAATGTACATATGTATCTATATTTCCTTAGAATTGCAGATTTATAAGAATGTGGGAGGTATACACAATTAGAAAACCGCCCGTAGCACCGAAAAGAAAGTAGGCAGGGACGCGCGGCAGTTATGTTCGATCGGCTGGGAAACGCCGCGTATAACGATTTTTTTAGCAGTTACCTGTACCCCCCCCCCCCCCCCCCCCCTTAAGTAGGACCAGGTCTGATAGAAGCGATTTTTTAATTTGGGGAATTCTGTGTCAGTGGTGCCATCTTGAAAATCACTAAGAAAAATAATTGCTTTTGGTCCTATAAATTCTGATTTAGTCACTAGATTTTAACGAAATTCACACAGTAGTTGAATGTTACCCTGAGCCACGTTTGATAGAAATTTGGTAGAAAAACTCTGCTGGAGCTGCCAGCTATGGTAATTTTATTGTCTTAAATTTTGAAAATTTGCTCCGGAAAATAAAGCTTCCAGTGCAGTCATGGAATCATAACGAAATTCATATGGCAAATTGAGCTTATTGTAGACAACACTCAACAGAAATCTTGTTGGAAAAATAATGATAGGGTTGCCAGCTATCGTTCGTTTTGTTTTTTTTTTCGACATATCTCTAATAAGCGATTTATCATGAAATTTTCAAATCGTAGTAATCTTGCAGTGAAAATAAGCAACAAATATTTCGATCTAGAAAATTTAAAAACTTTTACGGGTGGTAGCCCTAAATTTCTTGGTATCCCTATAATTTCCAATGCAGTGATTATAAAAAAAAATAATACAAAATTCGCCGAGTATGTTGACTTCAACGTCAGATAAATGTGACATATTTTTGGCTACGTGACATATTTTTGGCTTTTTGACATATTTTTGGCAAAGGGTTGCCAGCACGAGGCGTTTTTGTTATTTCCGTACCAATAAATGCTTACATAAGCATTTAAAAGCATTTAGGTCAGTCAGAGACCCGTACAAATTCAAAAAGAGGAATATTGATAGAACGAAGGCCAACATAAATTTTGTACAATAAACATTCATCAAGGAACAATCTGCGGACGTGCAACGGCGAAGGATTTTGTAAGGACAGTAGGAGAAATTAAACTTTTACAGAAGACAACGAGTAAACTTGCGTTGGACAGACTTGACTGCATCTGAAAAGTACAAAAAATGAGGAGAACACACTTGCGAGCAGTAATCTAGTATGCTACGTACTAACGACAAGTTGAGATATTACGGGAGCAACGAGAACAACGAAGAACAAATCTTGCCACTCTTGACGCTTTCGATGAAATGAATTGAACATGCCGATCAAATTTCAGACGAGGATCAAAGATAACGCCAAGGTCCTTATGTTGGTTTACATGCAGAAACATAATACCGGAGAGGGTATAATCAAAGAAGTTAGGAACTGGTATGTTAGTAAAGAACATAACAACACATTTAAGAATATTGAGGGAAAAAGAGTTAGCAGCACACCAATCACTCAAAGCAGTAGAATCTGATTGAAGAAGCAGACTGTCTTCATAAGAAGAAACAGTATGTAGAAGCTTAAGGTCATCCACGTAGAGGAGGGAAACGGAATTGAAACAACTGAGAAGTTCATTGATGAGTAACACGAATAGGAGCGGCTCAAGGATGGAACCTTGGGCAAAACCAGATGTAGGATGAAAAGAGGAAGAAAGGCAACCAACACGACAAGTAAGGTTGACAATATAGGAGAAGAATCAGAAATGATGAATCGTCCCACATGAATTTCAACTATGGGAAGTATCAAAAGAGATCCGAAGAGCCAAAAGTTCATTGGAGATTCGCGAACGAGATTTGATTTGTGTCTATCTCGAGTATTGTGAATCAGATAATCGAGTATTATGAAATGAGATACATTCAATCAATCAGACGGGGACTATCCATCCACATTTAAACTATGATCGGTCTTCGGCAATATATTGTCTGAAGATATGAAACCATTTCACATCCAGATTGTACCAATACTAACAATTAACATCAACGAACACTTAAAAACTGATTTTTTCAAGAATTCACGAGTGGTGGCTGTTAAGATCCACCAAAATATCGTCCTCAGCAAAATCTGCGAACGAACAGTCAACGCAAGAATACTCCAATTCATTGAAGAAAAGCCAAGCGCTATTCAGCACTGATTTCAAGAAAACAGCAACAAACTAGCGGCAACCTTATATTCAGTTCAGTTCATCACCAAATCACATAGCAGCCACATTTATTGATTGACAAAAGGATTTAATACCATCAATCATAAAGCTTTAACTAAACAGCTAATAATATATAAATTTGGCGATGAAGTAGCATTACTGATTAGAAATTATTTGATAAACAGACGAATAGTAATAAAAAATTCAAATGATATCAGTCGGAAATGTATAGTCAATATCGAAATTCGGCAAGGATTCATACTTGGCCCTCTCTTATTTCTATAGTATATGAATAGCATCCAAGATGGTCAACCCTCTGGCAAAATTATTGCTTGCGCAGACTATACTTTTCTATTTTTTCCTAGCAAAGACAAATTGGCTCAACAAAACACAATAAATATTATAGATTTAAACCAGAGAAAACCAAAATTTTTTGTAAACTTTTCTAGATATTTCATGCTTCAAACCATTTTGTTAATTTCAAGTAAAAGAAAAAAAAATTGCTTTAATTTCTCTTTGTATTAACTTCATATTGTCTCGTGAGCTTAGTTTAATTCTACTATAGAAACACATTTGATACAAACATAGAACCAAAATCAGTTTTTCATTAACATAACTCAATAATCTCCATTCATAAATCACAACATATTGACTCTTAAATATAGCGTTTTGACTTACACCATTTGTATTCGACTCAAAGGACAAAGCACGATAACGGATACTCACATATCTATAAATGATAACGTCCCCAGGAAATTGTTGTCGCAAACATTAAAGGCAATGATATTCCCTGTCTCTATCATCAAAGTGCATACGGGAATCATTCATTCACGACATCTTCCACTAGGGAGTGATGTCAGATTATCACCTAGCCCCATTGGAGTTTCTCTCCCGGTCGCTTTCAACGTAGCATAATCAAATTCTAAAGTAACAAGAACAACTTCTTCCGGCCGATTTACTCGATCATAAAACAATTTCGCCTTATTCAGCTCACATTCGAACGGCACAGCCTGAAGCTCCTTATTACCTATTTATGGAATCATGGTCCTGCATACTCTCAGCCACAACTCTTAGCCGTCAAGTCGACAGAAAATCAATGTATCTTTCGATTCAACCGCAGCTATTCACAATCCCGAGGCTACCATGCGAGAGGACTATCTTTGACACGAAGCTATACAGGCAGCGTCAGGCAAACACCCACGCACTGCTATGGATTCCATAAGAACATATCAGCCATGAAAATTGCGTCAGCCTTTGTGGTGATGGCGATGGTGGAAGAAGATGCTGAGCTAGAGAAGGGCTAGTCGGCGAATCCAATGCTGGAGCATCCTTCGAAAGCCGTTTCATGGGTCAATGAGTTTGAGGCTTCTTCCTGTTTTAGAACCGAATCGTACCGTCTTGGGCCCATTCGTAGCAAGGAAATTATCACACTTCCCGAAGGCCAGGCAGACAGACACCTGTTACATCCACTTTTTTTCATTCGCACCAAGCTAAACCGCCTACCTGGTTTCGTTTGCGTGTTTCAATAAACGAAATGAAGACATGGATGTAACGTCAATGTTGCATTCGTGCTCGAAGTCGATAGTGACAATGACGATGGGATAGCAATCGTTAAAAATGTGCTGTCGGCTGAAATATGGCAAATAAGGCATCATAAAATCGATAGCTTTAGTCTAGTAATGGTGTTCGTTTGCATGCTCAGAAGCGAAGCAGTTATCGGAGAGAATCATAAGCGGTCAATATGATGAAGATACGTGAGTTGAATCAAATAATCATAAAGATACTTCACGATATCTTTAGTGGCCATTGTTATATTTTTGGTGGATTTGCACGGCAATAATGTGAGCTATATTAAGAAATTCAAGCATACCAAAGATATTATTTTGCTGGATTCACCTATCGGATAGTCTGAACATGAATTTATCGCATTTTGGGCTATTTAGTCGCCTTCGAATCCACGTAGTCCGAATCCAGCTCCGGGCAAGGAAGCACACCCCGAGCTTCAAGTTAGCGTGGTTCCAAATAGGTACTTGAGTCAAATCAGGGACAAAGTAAGGCATCATACTAATCACTTCACACTCGTCCAAATTTCGAATACGAAACTGGAGCTCTACTAACAACAAGCCTTTAGACCCGAAATGAGTCGTGGTGTGATACTTTGTTTGTTTGTTGTCGGGCTATGTCATGCCATCGAACATTTTGTACAATCAACGATATAGACTTTAAAGAGCAGCTAACACTACAAGTCATATAACAAGAGCGAAATGTTAGTAGTTCGGACAATGTTACATAAATTGAACATCCACCTCTTATGATAATATGTCGTCTCATTTCTAATCTGGCTCTATGATTTAACATTTGATTAATCAAGAATTCAACTCCAATAACGCCTGCCATTCTTCTGGATGCAAGTGACCTTAACTTAAAGTAAGCCACTCTAAACTCAAAACGGAATAGTTTATTGAAAGGTTAAAGCTAGTCAGGATGTTATGTGAAAATTTCAAGTAAATTCAATGAATAATTTTCGAGATATTCTGCAAAAGGCTCTCTGACCATTGATAGCAATCAACTTCA
This sequence comes from Nemotelus pantherinus, assembly GCA_963978885.1. Classification (NCBI taxonomy): domain Eukaryota; kingdom Metazoa; phylum Arthropoda; class Insecta; order Diptera; family Stratiomyidae; genus Nemotelus; species Nemotelus pantherinus. The sequence goes on along the minus strand of OZ022264.1, from coordinate 8,185,961 downwards.
ATCGGCACATTGGATCCATTGAAATCTATTATTATTTATTTCTTTTGTATTTAATGAAGGTTAAGGCAGTTCGAATAAATTGTAGATCCAAAGCCAAAGAAAAAACTGATTCTGAGCGTGTTAAGTTGGCGGGCGATTGTGCTGATGAGAACACTTGCAAAGGCAGAATTAATAATTTCATGCATAAATCGAGTGTAAAGCTTACAATTTGTTTTTCTCGAAACATGTTTTCAACGTCAGAGACCATTGTATATATTTATTTATTTATTTCACCAAGCAAGGTTTACATGAAAAGAATAATAAATATAATGCATGCATAAAATTACGAAACAAACTAAAAAAACTCTAGCGCACTTGAACCGCTAGAGATTCAATTTTCGATGAGCAATAGAAAAATCGTGCAGATTTTGACTGCATATTCTACCACATGTGCGCCAATCTATTTCGAGGGCAAAACCACTTTGATCTTAACAATGCATTTAAACTCAAAGGGTGGAAAGGATTTCAGGACTACCACTTGCATGAATTTCCAGATTTAGGAAAGTCAAACACAGCAAAACTTTGAAAACAGCATAACATAACATAAAGAAAGAAAATGCTTAGTGCCTGCAACACTTTACCAGCACTGCAAATAAAAGTCTCCCACAATTACCTCACGTTCAAATCAAATAACTCCATCGATTTTCAAATAACTCCATCTCAAATAACTCCATCGAAATTTCAGGGATAGAAAGATGTTTGGGATCAAAAAACGAAAGATGTTTGGGACCGAAAAATTTCTAGAACCTAGAAAATTTAAACAAACTTATTTTCAGTGTAAATGTTCGCGATATGAATACTTAATGTAAGCATTAGGGGGCCCGGTAGCTCTGCTCGCTAAGGCGTCAGGCCGAAAAGCGGCGTGCTACGGGGCCTACGGGTTCGAATCCCGCCAGTGCCATGGCTGTAAGTGTGAATGCGTGTGATTGTCCATGAGGGTGGCAAATAGGCCCAAACTGGTGGCCTAATGCTTGCCGCGTTCCCGGCAGCCCTCTTCACTAACCTAACCTAACCTAATGTAAGCATTTATTGATACGAAAATAGCAAGAAAACGTCTCGCGCTGGCAACCCTTTGCTAGCAATAAAACCAAAAATATATCACACCTGCTTCACATTGGAATCAACCTACCCTGCGAATTTCGTTTTGAGCCGAAGACTGCATTGGAAGTTAAAAGGGTACAAAGAAATTTAGGGTTACCAGTCGCAAAAGTTTTCAAATTTTCGAAGCCTTAATATTTTTTGTTTATTCTTACTACAAAATCATTACCATTTACAAATTTTACGATAAAATCGCTTAACAAAGATTTTGCAAATAAATACAAAACCAACAATAGCTGGCAACCCTTTAATGGTTTTTTTATCAGATTGCTTCTGAAAAATGCCTATAATAAGTTCCATATATCATAAGAAATTCGTTTTGATTTCATGACTGCACTGGAAGTTATAGGGCAAAAATCTTTATTTTCTTGAGCGAATTTTCAAAACTCAAGACACAAAAATTACCATAGCTGACAACACCAACCGAATTTCTCAACCAAATTTTTACCAAACATGGCTTAGTCAATTTCATGGAAATTTGGTAACTGAATCAGAATACACAGGGCAAAAATCATTTTTTTTTCTTTATAATTTTTCAAGATGGCACCATTGGCACAAAATTGCCAGCATTGCCAAATCGCTTCTATCAGACTTGGTCTTACTCAATACCATACCAATACACTCTGTGAATTTCATTTGTATCTGATAATTGGGTCGTGATTTCTCGTGAACAGAAGTTTTTGGTGGTTAAAATATAGGTCAATTGAAGGTGGGTTATCGTTCTTGTTCGATGTAAAATTTCAAAAGTTTTCCTTTGGCTGTATAGTCAAAGCATAAGATTTCTATATGAGCTGATTTTCGCTGGAAAAGCCGAAATTTTTTTAGGAGGGTCGATGGTTTGAAGGTTTTCACTTTCAATGCCTGCCGTAGCTGCAGGGCTGCCAGCACAATCATAAAAAACTGCACGAGTCTACAACTTAGTAACAGTAATATGTATTGTAAGTTTCATAATAATCTTATAATCTGGTCGACAGTGATCGCAACTCAAAAATGTTCAAATTTTCCCAATCTTATTTTAGGCACCTAGTGCACTCATAGGGCTATAAACATTTCAAAAAAATTATCATATTCATATTTGAAACACGTTCAAAATTTATTCCATTAACTTCATTTTTGCAAAAGTTATTTCTTGACAGAAAAATAGGTATATTTAAAAATCACTAAAATGGCCGCCGGCGTCAAAGGGTTAAAGATTATTTTTTTGTGAAACCTGGCACTATTTTGCATATACACCAATGTATCCTGAGATTTTTATCAATGAAAGTTTTTGATGATATATATAGCTTTTCATCCAGGATGACACTAAAATCTAATATGTTGTCAATCATACTGAGTGCCGTGTTGCTGAGGTGGTACGTATAATGAACGCGTGCAGTTTTGCGAGAGAAACCAATTGCGTGGCATTTGGCAATGTTAAGAGGGAGCTTGTTCGCGGAGCACCAATGGTCTAAAGAGTTCAGTTTAGACTGAAAAAAGGTAGTGTCAGATGATGAGCTGATGGCATGGTAAATATTGAGGACGTCCGCATGTAGTAAATGAGGAATGTCAGATAAAACCTCCGATATATCAGATATACAAATATTAGAAAGAAGAGGGCCAAGATGACTTCCTTGAGGTACACCGGATTTAACGTCGACTTTCTCAGAAATAAGACCTTGTAATTTCACGAATTGAAAGCTATCGTGGAGGTAGAAACCAAGCCACTTTAGTAATGGAATGATCAACTTGGTCAAATGCTTTGACAAAGTCTGTATTTACTTCGTCAATTTGATCACCTTTTTCCATTTTGCATAAAACATCAGGAACAAGCACCATAAGGTTAGTTGTAATGGGACAACCTTTCTTAAATCCATGCTGCTGCTCGTTCAATCGAGCGTCAGCTAGAAATTTTTCAAATAGTTTGCAAATCGCAGATAGAATAGCGATGCCTCTATAATTTTGAATAAAAAGTCTATCGCCACTTTAATAAATTGGTGGAATAAAAGAAGATTTCCAATACGATGGAAATAGCTCAGAGAAAAGTGAATTATTGAATATAGTATGAAGGGACGAGATCAATTTTTTTTACATACTTGTTCAGAAAAGTAGGAGGGAGGAGGTCAGAGCCATGGCCCTTGTTACTCTCAAGCTCCATAATGGCAGTCAATATTTCATTCCTCGATATGGTCAAATCGTTAGCAAAATTGTTTGACTCGCACCCGGGAATTGATACAATGTTGGGATGCTAACTGAACCAAAAACTTCTTGAAAATGGTCAGCAAAAAAGTTGCAGATCTCCAGAGGAGAAGAAGACCACATCGATTTTTTAGTGAACATAGAAGATTAGCAATTAAATCGTATTCTTGTTTAATACGATAACTAATGTCGATTTGATTTTTCATTAGTTTGTAAAGTTTAATTTTGTGATTTCTCAGACGTCTAAGAGTCTTGTCAAGCCAAGATTGAGCGAGTTTATCTTTTTTCCCTATCTTAGGTAAAAACTTATTGACCGCGTCAAATACTATTGTATAAAACATGGCTACATCATCATCAAGGGAATGGCACATCAACATAATCAGCATTATGAAAATCGTATACAATCGTATTATCGTATGTACTTAACAATCTGGAGTGGAAAGTTCAACTGTAAGAGCGAAATGGTGAAGACTATTAAAAAAGAGATTAGTTGGGCTAACCAATACATTGTCATAAACGTTTGTAAAGATAACCAATTACAATTAGAAACTACTCAACGGATTTGAATGACATTTATATACCTTATTGAAAGTATAAAAAACTAGAGCCAGCTTGAAGGATTTTCTTTCTTGCTGAAAGCTATATTTTTAAATAAACCTTTAGTATTTTTTAATAAACTATTACATTTTCCTTGAAAATCCGCGAATAAACTGAAAAAGACGTCATTTTTTTCGTTTTGAAAATAACAAAAAAAAAATGTTCGATTAGAGACTAAATTAACTATTAAACTAATGGTTTCTTTTTGTTTGTTTTCGATGAATCATGGTCATCGCCAAGCACCCCTTGTAGGACGAAGTCCAACAACTATGGCGATAAGTTGGGGTAAAATAAATAAAATAAATATATATTTAAAAAACAAATAAAAAAATTGTATAAAATATTCATTTTTTCATGCCACTGATTACGGGGAGTCGGTTTTCCATCTCATGTGCCAGTGTTCAGCTTTCTCAAAGAATACACTGGCCTTTCCTCTCGAGTCTGACTGATATATCTTCTATCGAACTGAGGGGTATTGTACAGTTCATTAAAGGAACCAAATGGTTCCTAGAGTGCAGTAGCTAAGGAAGAGTGTATCCTTGGTATCAAAACGGGCTTCTAGTGCACCAATGTTTGTCTTTCGGTAAGACTCTCCGATTGATCAGGCCTTAATATTTGATACTTTGACACAATTTAATAGTAACTTCGTTCAATTTCGACAAGATTTCAAATCTCAGTGTGCGTAGACCCCACACACAGTGTAAGAAGCTAGTTCCTAGCCAGCGTGTCAACTCCGTATATGTTTCCAGACCAAGAATCCAGTGAACCAGCCTGAGATTGTATTGTTGAGCAGCTTGGAAAATTGGAGGAAATCGCATGGAACAGAAACAGATGTAAGATAAGATTCGACAACTACATACTCAGGCTAGATTTTTCGTTGCTCACAAACGGCTCCCTCTCGCAAAAAATACCAACACACCCTCAGGTCACTTTGACAGATAATGCGTTGCGTAAATGGATGCGCAATTTCAAGATCAAAGTGTTTTTTTTTGTTTTTTTTTGGAAAATAGAAGAAATTGACTCACTTATATTTCTCTACACTTTGCTAGAAGTCAGTGTTCTACCCACTACACTACAGGAGCTTCGTACACAAACGAACTGATGACTGACTGACCTCTAGCTAAAATTTCTTATAATAAAAATGTATATGCTAAAAGACACAAATAATGATGTGATACTCGCAATCTGATTTTGAGTCGACACTTAGAATTTTCATCTGGCAACCAACTCAGATGGACAAAAAAAGGCAGGTAGCGATTTTAGAGCGGAATTTTACATTATAAATGGAGTTCTGGTTTGGATCATGTGATATACAATAGGAGTGATCGAACCCAATAGCTCTGAGAAATTCAGCTGCCGTGAAAAAGATTTCCTTCTGACGCGGAAAGGGAAGAACGGTTTCGTTCGATTTGGAAGGATGTCCAAGAAATGCGTATACCTACTTGGCTTGAAAATAAAATATGTTTTCTCGAGCCGACGACTATTGGCGAGACGATGTTTGAAGACGACTATCGGAAAAACAAGGTAAGACGATTGTAGACAAGTCGGTGGAGAAACTTAATTCCGTTTTGGAAATAATAGGAGCAAAAGGGCATAAAAGTTTACTAGCGTAAAGAAAACAATTGTCGAGGGACGAATTTACTGAAAAATTAAATGAAACATCAAACGGGCTCGAGCGAGGGAACATTGAGCGTCTATTCTTATGATCCGTCGAGGAATGTTTACACATGAATCCATGCGTCCAAACTGGTTTTTTAGAACCCGGGAGCGAAGTGGAAGTATAAATCAACGTACCCGCCCCTTCCACTTGCCTCCGGTCTCCTAAAAAACTAGCTTGGACGCATGGAATACTTTGTAAATTCCCCTTTGAAGTTAACGTTTTCTTCATTAATGGAGTTTGCAGGGCAAATAACACCCCATTTGACTGTTTCTCCGGGAAAGATAAAGATTTCTAATATCAATTTACACGGAAACTGGTTGCGGTATAGACCTTTTGTACCTTCTCGCTTCAGAGCGGTGGTAGTGTGATAGTATAGGTTTTTTTTCAGTGAGTTTTTTTTCAAATCATCCTAAACGAAGGCTACCTGAAACTACCACCGTTGATACCAGCCGAGGATAAAGGCTTGAAAAGGGCGTTTTTTCAGAGAACTGTGCCAACATTTTTGTATTTTCTCTTGAAAAGTACTTTGTATGCAAAGACATAAATAGATCGTGCATATTGAGTAAAGGAACGAAAGGAAAGAAGATGACTGAAACACCACAGATTTGAAATTTTGGCACCAAGTTTTGGCAACAAAAATGAATTTGAAAATGTTCCAATAAAACAATAAAATGGAAAGAATAGAATCGTTAAGTTAGCTTGCAGGCGAATAGCTTTATACCAATTTAAAGATACTTAATGATTTTTTCGATCTCTAACGTTCAAAACAGGCAAACATCTCCGAAATAAACTGTGTTTATTGACTCCGAAAAAAGAGTAGCACATCTCAAAGCAATTTAAAATAGAGCAGCTGTCAAAAAAAAGTCGAACTAGCTGGAGCAATTGAGAGCTAATTCTCAAAATTGATTACTTTCCAGAACTTCAACCAGTCAATTCACTAATAAAATACTCTGCTTCAGTCGCAATTGTTTTTCAAAGTCGGTTCCGTGATAGTTGACAAACAGCCTGTTGTTTGCCCGAACTTGTTCTACCAAAAAAGGTACAACAGTAATCGTGCTCGAAATTGCTCTGGTTCCACTAAGAGTAAGCCCATGAAACACAAAGCAGGGCAACTTCGGGCAAGTTAGAGCAGCCAAATTGCTTATTAAACACATTTTGTGAGGTATCTCAAACTGCTCATTGAACACAGCTACAACCACTTTGAAAAGTCAATGTCAGATCTAAGGCACTGAATATTTTTAAGAATTTAAATTCTTCTATTTCTCAATTGTTGTTTTGACCTTTATCTTAAATACCCTGCTAAAGGTAAAATTCCGATCATCATCTAGATAGCTAATAAATGAATACAACACACTTCAAGTCACGCATATACATTTTTTTGGATAAACTAATCGACCCGACTAATTCCATTAATTACTTCTGACGTAGTCATTTAATCAAAAAAAATCCATATCATGACTTTCCCATTCCTACTATTAATACACTTGTCGAACACATATGGACTCCTCATGGACTGCCCAAAAATATCACAAATCATCCACAGGAAACTGCCAAATTGATTAATATCTCACGAGATTCACATTAATCTCTCCATTGTCATTCTTACACGCGCGAGATAATTTTTCCTCAGCAAAATGTGTAGTGCTTTCTTATTACTAGATCTTAGGAGCTGACTGTATGTTAGAAAACAGGTCGGGATCGACAGTATGCCTCACTCGGCCAACGTAATTTCAGTCACAATACGAAATCGGTCCAGCAAACAAATCCACTGGATGTTGAACATAGACTCAACAGCACCAAAGCAAATTAATGTAGCGATTTAATGGAAAAACACTAGGATTTCAACAAGCAAACTCCATTTCGTCGGATAGCTTCAAACAAGTTACTCATGTTACACATATCATCATCAAATCGTATTAAGGAAAAGTGAAAGCTTTATACGAAAAACATAAAATTATTCTGTTATATTCAACATTTGGCAGTACTAGTTAATTTCACGAATCATGGCCTGGTCATAATTCTTTATTTACCTACACTTTGTGCTGCTCGACTAGCTTTCAGCTGCTAATCTCACAGAGAATTTAGTAGCCCATAGATGATTGAATTTATGACTTTATCGGACATCGGCCAATGTTCGCTCCATAAATTATCAGACCTTCCCGTGACGCACAGGATATATGGGAAATTACGGTAAAATTGAAGTAATTATCTTTTGCTGAGGCTTGTACGAGGCCGATAATTCCAGCGGGAATAGGATACATTGTTGGTCGGTCGGTTGGTGCGATGGTTTAGGAGAATGTTAGCATCGTAAGTCCATTAGAGAAATATCCTGGCCGTAATGGGATTGATATCATTTAATGTTGGTTCGGTGTAAGCATTGTCCGCCTGGATTACGAAAGTACTAAAGCATGAGACAGATAAGATTGGAGGAATGAGTGAATGTCTTTAGTAATATGTTTGGAAGAAATGGCGTATTCATGGCTTACAATATTTTTGTATTTAGTATACAGGCGCAACTGCTTACAGACTATTGATTTGACAGAAAAGAAATTTGCCTTTCTTAATAGGAAATCACTGTTTATTTTGTTTGACTGGTTTAAGATACCATTGTGTGATTTTATTGTGTGATATAAGTATTCTATGCAAGCTGTATGTCGAACTCAGATGAGAATCAATTAAATTTTTAGTGTTATTCAATCCATGATATCAATATCAAATGTATCAAACCCACAATCACATATCCACACAACACTATACAATACACCAAAATTCATTTACATAGTAGGCTAAAAAATAATGTAAATAAAAATATTGAAAAATAAAAATCAATAATATATTTTGTAAAAAGCTGTCAAGACGTGTTTTTCTTGATAACATTAAAATTAAATTTTCATTAGAAGTATTTACTTCCAAATTAGAATTTACATCTAAAAATGCTTAACTTAACCAACGCAAGCATCCAACATGTATGTACTGCCAGCGAATCTCTAAAAGATGATAGCTCTACCATCGCTAGCCTAGTACACGGCAAATCATCAGCTCTCTCGCCGATTCTTGAAACATTGGTTGACATCAGGTTGCATTTAAATGACATAAGATACATAAAAGACAATATCACTAATTTAAATGATAAGTATGACGCTATTCTCGCTAAAATTAAGAACTTCGAAAACAAAACCGGACTGTTGAACGACTCGATAATAGACTTGCATCCGCTAAAATAAGCTAATGTACAACTTTTGCCATCTACATCTGATAATAACCTGCAGTCACTTAATGACAAAGTAGACAATATCTTTTCGACCCTGAGGTGGCTGCGCTACGTCTTCTGTAAGCACAGCTCACCACTCTTAAAGTTTCCGGACTGACGCTTTAGAAGATTCTCACGGCGATCGTGAAAATAAAAAACTCAGGAATAGAACCTCTTGTCAGACTGATAGCTTGAATCAAAGTCATAGGTGCCCCTAAATCTACGCTAGCAAACAAAAAAGCTTCGAAAAATGAAAGGGGGATAAGACGCAAGTAATCTAACACAATTGACAACTCCCTGCCAGATGACAAAGAGGTTGAAATTATGGAGATTATTGGTACGGAAGGATTTGAGAATGCAGTAAAAGAAGGAAATATGAACTTCCTCACAAATGAAACAAATAGCGCTCGTCCAGTTTCTGCTATCTCCAGAGCTGAAACTTTTAATTGCAAACTCAATGGTGCAGTGAAGCCTCAGGCATTATTTATATCAAGGCTTGCTCCAGCTACTACCCTCGACGATGTAAAAAAAACAATATGGTTGACATCCAACACCACATAGAAAAATTTTTACCCTCTGACTGCATCTCGGCTGCGAAAATCCGTCAACATCCTCGGGTGACATCGTTTAAGGTCATCGTTCCAGATTGCTGCTTTAATACCATCACACAGTCCAGTTTCTGGCCAATGAACGGAACAGTCTGTGAATTTATACCAAGAGATCTCTGCCAAAAAACAATTGGAAAACATGTCCATCTTCTGCGCCAACATAAGTGGCATGCGACCTAAAGTTTACGACATTTATACATATAATCTTTCTTCAGACTTCAATGACATAGATTTAACTGAAGCTTGGCTTTGCGCGAAGATATTGAATACAGAACTATTTGATTCGCGGTTTTTTGCCTTCCGCAAAGATGGTCATGGAGTTTTACTCGAAGCCCCGGTAGGTGGGGGTGCCTTGCTTCCCGTGCGCAGTTTGGATTGCATATCAGAAGTAATCATACCGAACAACGGTAGGTTGGAACTTGTCTGTGCTCGTGTGGATTTGGGAATAGCGCATTTCTATTTAGCAGTGTTATATATCCCACCTAACTCAGCAACGATTTCCAACGACCATTGGCGGCTCGTCGGTGTACGCAAAGGAAGCAGTGATTCCCTTGCTAGCCCACTTTGCATAAAAAAAATTATTTTACAATCAATATTTAACAATCAGAAGATTTGATTTTCGAATATCCAAAAAAATACCTTTTTTTTCAAAAGACAAAACTCCATTGTCTCTATGCATGTAGTGGTTTTATTTTATAACAGTCCAACTACAGAGCTTTGAAGATAAATTTACAGCAACGCAAAGAAAACTCAAGCGAATTATTCAAAACCTCAAGCACTGCGTACCAACCAATTCATTACATACAGTTCATTGCAGCGTATTGAGATATACCACACAGAACACTCAAATGATCTTGTTTGAATGCTCGAACTCGTGATTTTCCCATAGATCTACCTCGATGCTTTACCTAAATGATGCCCACAAAAATTCTGCAGTGAATGGACCCAAAACACGTCGCGGACGCTGCTCAGTTCACAACATCTCAGTGGGTAGAGAAATTCATAAAACCCTTGCCCATCCGCCCGCTAAACGAAAGAAATCTTGGTGAATGAATGAAATTAAAACGCTGGAAAGCTATCAGCGTCTCTGTTATGTTTCTGTTTCCTGTCAAGATTTATGTTACAGAATTTGTAGTTTCTCTTCTGCTCGTCTTCTTACGAGCTGTTCCTATTCTGATTTGATGCCTTTTGTGCTTTGTTTGCATGGTGTACGTACGGTGCAAGTTATTGTGATGTTGACATGGAGAATAGAATATGATCGATTTTTTGTATCTGCTTTAGGTTTACTTTCGCAAAATGAGTTTCTCGGTTCAGGTTCTTTGGGTGACATGACCACTTGATTGCTTTCGCCTATGTTGAGGTTATTTCTATGTTGAATTTCTGAGTGATTTCTTTGGCATTTATAGTTTATATTAAATGCGTTTTTTATGTCTTTTTCGCAAAAAACAAGCCTGCTATAATTTATTTGACTTGAATTTTTTGTATTGTCAGTATTAATACAACTTTTTAATACAACCTAAAACAACTTTTAATACAAATATGGTCAGCATTGAAACCTTATTGATTTTTCAATCGATATTTCAAAAAAAATCGCATGTAGGTACAGTTTACTACGCACTTCACAAGCATGCTTATCTATATTATATGCTTAAATATTTTCTCCTAAGTCTCAAAACCACGAGCCACTACTGAATACAACTGTTTCTATTCTATATGATGTGTGCAATTTGTTTACTTCCTACTAAAGTATGCTCCTCCTTTCCTAAGTTCTCCATCGTCATCCTCTTTTGAATGACTGTCGTTTTGGACAAGTCCATTGGCAACCTAACCCGACGATAATCCGAATATCCTGGCCAAATTCTGTTCTTTGTCCATGTGCATTCATCTTGTTCAGCATAAATTTAGCTTCTGGCACTTTCCTTTTCCGTTGGAAAAAATATAACGACATCCCTATACATTAAGTAGACGATTCAACATGCGTCTCAAATGACCTCTCCATGTACTGTGAGCGTCAAAAGTGAGTGCACATCTTTCAAATTTGTTTTTGATCTTTAATAAAAAAAAATTACCGATTGGAAAATATTTCCGATTGAGTAATATCAAACCTTTATTTGTTAAAAAACATGCTAGAAGTCAAGTGTGAAAATGAGGTAAGAAACAGCCAAAAAGACGAAAAATTATAGTGAATTAGCATTGTGAAAATATAAAAACTGTACTTATAATTTTTGAAAAAACCTTTTATTCTCTGATGAGAGTAAATTTTAAATATTTGGCGGGCATACAAATAAAAAACTTTGGCAAACTAAAAATACTAAGTTCTATGAAAAAAATGTTTCCGGCACAGTGAAGCATGGCGGAGGATCTGTTATACTTTGGGGGTGTATGGCAGCATCGGGAGTTGGAAATCTTGAATTTATTGGTAGTACAATAAATAAGCAAGGCTTTCTCAATACTTTGCAGCAAAATATGGCTGACAGTGTTGCAAAATTCGAATTGCCTAGGACGTGGATCTTCCAACAAGATAACGATCCTAAACACATTTCCTATTTAGTAAGGTTGTGGTTGCTTTATAGAACTCCCAATCCCCAGACCTCAACCCCATTGAGCATTTATGGGGTTATTTAGACAGGAAAATTCGGCAACGTCTAATCACAAGCAAGGAAAGTTTAAAAAATGCTCTTAAGGAAGAATGGGATAATATACCAGCAGAATTTACCAGAAAATTAGTAGAATCCATGCCTAGAAGACTGAAAGCTGTTTTAAAGGCAAAGGGCGGTCAAACCAAATACTAGTTTTTCTTAAAATTATTATATATGTTTTTTTATTATATGGAGTGTTCACTTACTTTTGTCTCCTATTTCATTAATTTTCTATTTTTGTTGTTCTGTAAGTTTTTTGTTAGTGAATGTATGGAACTGATTTTTTAGTATATTGTTTTCAACGAATAAAGGTTTAATATTCTTCAATCAGAAATATTTTTCAATTGGTTTTTTTTTTTTTGAAGCTCAAAAACAAATTTGGAAGGTGTGCACTCACTTTTGATGCTCATAATATTTTCTACCTCGTTTTAATGAAATCCTCAAAGTATTAGTTTCTTTTGCTGATGCTTCTCTAGCTCAAGAGTAGCATGCTTTTTTTAAAGTAAATTCACTTCAACCAACTTCCTGTCCTTTACATATCCAACCGCACCCGCTCTTGAATATCAGAAGCAAATCAACAGTTTATATATCGCCTCTTTTAAAGCCTTGAATTCCATCAATTATAACCTGCTCCCCAAATAAATCTAAATAATATTTACATAACCGGCCCTCTCTTATGCGGGTCCTCGTCTGCCCTGGTCGTACTTTTATTGTCACTTTCAATTCTCATTGCTCAGCACCATCTTTCATCAAGTGTTCCGCAAGAGTCTAGCTTAGTTCCTCTTCTCTTTCTTCTGTTCATTAACGATCCCGCTTCTTTCATGTCTCCTTGTCTTTTGTAAGCCGACGATTTTCAAATGTTACGAGTAACCATGTCCCAAGAAGATTGGTTTTTACTACATTCCTGGTACGCTGCCAATACTCTTGCTCTAAACATTCAGAATTGTTATACAATGTTATTTACTTGTAAAACATCTCCTTTGAGTAGCTTTATTCTCTCTCAGGCTCGCCTATTACTGCTTAAATAACCAGGCTTAAAAAAAAGCTTAGAAATAAATATAAAGCCTATCAAAATCACTACAAGATGATTTGTTTGTTTGTTCGTTTCTGATAGATTTAAAATCAAAAATGTTGCAGAAATTTAGAGTCCGTATAGAATTTATTTCTTAGTCTTGCATGAAAAAAATATTAATTCGCGTAAGTATTAATTTTTGCAATATTTTGATTATATCTCTTTGAATTTTACTATTTTGTTTAATTTACTTTTAAATTTACTATTTATGGCCAACTTATTTTGAAAAAGTGTTATTTTTAATTGATGGATATTTAATGTAATTGGACAAAGCGGTCATTTTATTTTGCCGATGGGTTCCGGTTTCAAGCTCTTAGCCGTACATAGGATTATGGGCAGCTCATTCTATAGCTCTCCGGAAAATGTTGATCGAAATATATTTGATATTGACTTAACTCTGCTTTAAAAAAAAGCCACTGCATTTTTTAAACTTTCATACTTCTTAATGTAGTATTTAGCCTATTATATTCTCTATTGTAAAATTCAATACCAAAACACATACCATTTCGAACAGCAATCAATTTCCTTCCGCTTATTCTCGATGAACTCAATTAGATCAATTACACAATATCAATTAATTATCAGAAAATCACACTATTCTTTGAAACTTATTATTTCAATTCACCATTCAACACAAACAATAACCAATAAACCTTTTCCATTCAGCTTCCACAAAAACTCATCCACTCGCAGCACAACACCGAGAAATACTGCTTCAATATTTAATTAATGGTCAAAGGTTCCTCAGGATCAAACACCAGTTATGAGCTTATTCTGCTCGTCTTGCAGCTGGGCAAACAATGACACGCGTTCAATGAGTTAATTAAAGCCACGCTACGATATCGCGCCGTGATGAATGGAAACTTTGTTTGCTTCTAATTGTTCACCGAAACATATTGCAGAGCATACTGTCTGACGTTACGTAGCTTAGAAGCGATACACCTCTATTCAAATGAAATCAAATCGAAAACTGAACAGTATTGCAGCATTTTCAACGTCGTTGAACGAAAACGACGTGTCAAGTGAATAACGAAAATTCCATTCAAAGGACCATCACTTCAATAGTCTGCGAAAGCACTTTTTGTGAAATGAAAAGTCCCGGAACGGAAAAAAATCAATATGACACTTCCTCGTTAAACAGTAATCAAAATACCACAAGTATTTCTCATCCCCGAAATTCAGATTCGAACAATCTACTGAATAGCCCTTGAAACCAAGCGCACTGAAAATCTATTGCTATCCGAGCTCACACGACCGATAGGATATCCTTGCACGGTAGCCTTGCGTCTACTGACTCACTTTTCAAACTGGAGCCAAGTGCAAGTGCCGTTGCTGCTGCAACTTTGACACGATTCTGTATCAATTGCACCCCTCCGCCGACCTTCCCTCACCAGCATAGGCAGCTGCTTGCCAAATGATATCCTGCCAACACTCAGCCTCCTTTACAAATCTCCCCGTGCCCCCAAAAGCCACGAACTGCAACCCGAGTCGTGCCAAGATTCAAGCTTTCCCGAGCCACTTCACCGAATCGCACGGTCCCTACTTTACGTTCTGACTTACGACCAGAAATAACACTGGGAGCAATAGTCACTTCATCACGCTTTTTTTGTCGCGACAGAATCACGAAGGTAGATTGACTAGAAAGCACTAGAACCAAAGAATAGATGTAGTATCTTGACCCAATTCCTATGTTAGCACGATTAGCGATGCAATATTAAATTTTCACACCGATTTACACTGAAAAGTATTATGCATCCTTGGGAACCTTCGGAATTACCCAGCGTAAGAGTCGTTACGTTAGGACTACCAACCGGAATCGCGAGCCGGATACGACTGAACTTGAGTTTATCACGAAGGAATTGTCGTAGAGAAGCAAATGTGGCAGATTTGGGGGATGGAAAAATGAACAAAGGATGAACTCGGATTGTACACCAAGTGTCTGAGCTTTCAAGTTTTCAGGAATTCTAGATGGCAATAGATGGTGACATGAGCCACTTCGAGCTTTTTTTAATAAAAAAATATTATGATTAGGCTTTCGGCTTCAATTAAGGATAACTCAGGTTGTTTGAAATATGTTATATAAAAATACTATCAAGGCTCTAGAAGTAGTTTGCAATCGACATAACTGTCAAATGAAGTATTATTCAGAATGAAAATGCAAAAGCTGACAACAAATTTACGTTTTCGAAAGAATGAAAACTAAATGCCACCAACTTTTCCCTGCTTTTTATGGTCGTTTTATATGATTTCGGGATATATTTAATGTAAAACTGCGTTAAATTGTTAAAGATGAAAACTTTATTCTCGTATTTCATTCATTTATTTATCTTGCTCATTTTAAATATAAAAGTTGGGTCGGACGGGCCCGAAAAAAGAATGTTAATAAAATTTAAAATGATCTTTGTTATGTTACAGAACAGCTGTAAGTTGCTTAGCCATCACATATTCAAATAAGTTCGAATGTAAGACAGTCACCACTTAGAACTCCAGTCACCATATCCAGCAAGGCCTCATATCATCTCAGCAAGGCCTCATATGCATTTTTCAGCCGAACTCTATTATCTCTTCGAGAGCTTAAATGATAGCCGATAAATAATAGATTAGACCGATCCTCACTTACGATGCCCCTATCTAGTCTTTGGTCCCGCAACTCAACTTGAGGTGCTGGCGAAATTCAAATGCCATATCCTCTGAAATGCCACTTCCTTTCACTACAAGGCCAATGATCACTATTATCGGAAGAGTGACCTCTACTAGAAACGAAAAATTACGCTTCCTTGTTCTAATTTGCTTGAAATAAGCAACAGATGTGACTCCTGAACACCCCTCGAAAGCTGCCTTGATCTGAATTTCAGCAATTGTCTTCTCTAGAATGTATCCCATGATACATCCTATTCTAGCTCCTGAACAGCATGGGCTCGCGAGGGGCAAGTCTACTTTGACTAACCTTATCCTTTTTTCAAACACAGTTGCCCTTGCCTTAGATCGTCAGGAACAAGTGGACGTAGGGTACACAGATTTTTCTAAAGCTTTTGATACTGTCGACCATAAACTATTACTCAGTAAAGTTTCACAGTTTGGTTGCCTCGGGCCACGCCTTTCTTTGTTTTCGTCCTACCTCAGTAACCGTGAGGGCAAAGTCACTATTAACAGCCTCTCCTCTTCTTCTTTTCATCCCTCTTCTGGTGTTCTGCAAGGGTCTATCCTTGGTCCATTACTTTTTTTAATTTTTATTAATGACCTTCCTTCCATTATTGATTTGGCTTGTCTACTGTACGCTGACGATCTGAAATTGTTCGAAGTGATCAGGTCTGTTGATGACTGTATTATTCTCCAAAATGATCTATGCGTTCTTCTTAATTGGTGCAATCGCAACTCATTGTCCTTAAATGTTAGCAAATGTAAACATATTACCTTTTCCCTCAAATCATCTCCTATTTCTTTTTCTTATTCAATTTCCACTAACTATCTGTCGTCCGTTAATCAATTTAGAGACTTGGGTGTGACTTTTGACCCTAAATTGAAATTTAATTTCCATGTTGCTGAAGTCACCGCTAAAGCCTCCCGAGTTTCTGGGCGAAGTACCACGCTCTGCCTCTAAATTCGTTGACATTCGTACATGTGTTCGTCTTTTTTTAATGTTAGTTCGTTCTGTCCTCGAATATGCTTGTAATGTGTGGTCTCCACGTTTCCTTTACCTTTCTGAGGCCATCGAGTGTGCGCAGCGTAGGTTCACACGCTCTTTATTTTTTTAATATAATATCCCTTACTTCTCATATGTTTCCCGTTTGTCCTTTCTTCAAATTCCTTCCTTGGAGTCACGCCGGCTGTTGCTTGACGAGTGCTTCCTGTTCAAATCGCAGCGAGGTATAATATCAGGCTTCACCGATGCATTCCGACCTCGCAGTTTGTTAGGTCTCAGGAAGTCTTCACTGTTCTGTTCGCGCGTACAAATGTGTACTTCTTTTCTCCTTTCGTCAGAGTCCCTAGACGTCATAATGAACTGGGGCTTGGATCTCTGCCACAATCGTTTTATAGCTTCAAAAGCCATATAAAAGAATTTATACTTGACCTGAGCGTTGGGACATTAGATTGTTGAATTGAATTGTCTTTTTGTAAATATTAATTTTTTAGTTTTTTTTTTTATTTTTTCATTTATCATTGTCATAATTGGAATTTGTATTCTGTTGCGATGTATTTATGTAAATAAATAAATAAATTTCAAGCATAAGTCTGATGTCCTTCAGGATACTGAGACAACCTTTTAGGTCTTGTGATTTGTACTTGCAGAATTATTGCTTGTTTAGCCGTTTCCTCTTGATTTTTGTTGTGGTGTCACTCAAGCCTTAGAAGAGCTTATATCCTTGCCATTGGTAGGAGCTCATTGCTCATGTAATCAGCAGGGAGGTCATCCTTTGAAGCTTGTTGAGCCTGTTAACAGCCGTTTGCTGCATGGCCTTTTTCGACCACTCTGCTGATCCAAATAGGGCAATAGGTCTCATTATTTGTTGAATTCCCCAGAGTGACTACCTTGAAGATACTTCTCAATTGCATTTAAGCATTCGTTTTAACACCCAAAGGGCCTTTCAGTGTCGCTTTGTTTAGATGACAGCCCGAGGTGAGTTTTCTATCCAGGTGGATTCCTAGATACGTCTGCGTCCTCACCGCAAGATTTTTGTGAGCTCTTTCTTCATTTTTTCTCTTTGCTCACGTCCCGTTACAGTAATTCTTCGCCATCACTCATTTTTCTCGCACCTTCTTGTATCCTTTCTTATTCTTTTTACCAATCCTTTAGAAATAGAATCATTATTGATGTCTATTGACGCAAGCACTAGTTTCAGTGCTAACGGCATTCCGAATCTTTTCACCAAATCCTTTTCATCTTCCTTGTATGTTCCTCTGTCAGTCATTTTTAACCTTAGAATCTCAAACGTGATCTTTCCATTACTTTGAAGATCCGCTAGCAAATTTCCAGTCCAAATTAATGTGTTGTGACAATTGGGTTTTGACTGCAAAAAATACATGGAAAAACAATACAGTCAACGCACAGCATGGATTCACTAAAGGTAAGTCAACGGTTACTAACTCATTGCCTTTTACAAACACCGTGGCTTCTAATCGACCAGCAAAAGCAAGTGGATGTCCTATATACAAATTTTGCGAAAACTTTCGATTCTAAGAACCATAATATTCTGATGTCAAAGCTAGCTGGGTCTGGTCTTCTTGCCTCTCTTCATACGTTTTTATCGCTCTTGTTTTGTTACCGTGAACTATTGCTCTTCGACACACTTTTATCCTGCCTCAGGAATTCCGCAAGGGCCCATTCTTGGCCCTTTTTTGTTCATTTGCTTATTAAAGATCTTCCTTTCCTCTTTAACCCATCCTGCGTTTTGTACGCTGATGATTTAACAATTTTTAGAGTGACTGAATCTGCTAATGACTGTTCCATATTGCAGAACGATTTGCATGCTTTAGCTTATTGATGCGCTACAAACTCCTTCACGTTGAGTATTGCGAAGTGTCATCAAATGTCCTTTACCTACAAAGCATCCCTTTTACTCTTCTCCTACTGTGTCTTGGCTCTTTTCCCTCAATGCTGTTGCTAGTTTCAAGGACCTTGGCGTGATTATTGATTCCAAATTGAAGTTCGACTTACATATTCTACACATCACTGCCAAGACTTCTCTTTTTTTCGGTTTCATCATCAGATTCTCTAAATGTTTTGTTAATCTTTCCACTTTTCTATATCTGTTTTTTTTTTTGGTGTCCACATTATATGTAGATATGAATCCGTGCAACGCCGATTCACCCACTCGCTATTCTATAAGTCCAGTATTCTGCATTGTAATTACAGTGTACGCCTCTTCATCCTCCCAATTCTTTCCCTTGATTAGCCCAGAGTGCTCCTCGACGAGTGCTTCCTTTTTAAACTGTTTAACGGTTGGATATTAGGTAGCCCTAACATTCACTTTTCTCTTAGAGAATCGGACCGTCCAAATAGAACTTTGTTCAACTTTATTTGCACCGACACGTATTTCTATTTAAGCCTATCGTACGGACTTTCCTAACTCCAGACACTTTTCACCCTACTTGACGAACTCAACAGTTTCTTCTTTGGAGATGAAGGATTTAAAAATTGACGAGGACACTATTATCACATTTGTTAATAAACTTGACAATAATATAACACCTAGCCCAGATGGCATACCTAATTTGGTCTTGAAATATTGTGTGTCGTCACTACTACCTGTGCTGTCTTATATTTTCAATACATCCTTAAAAACAGGCATCTTTCCTCAATTGTGGAAATACTCCACCGTCACTCCTATATTCAAGAAAGGGAGTCGTAATGACGCTTGCAACTATAGACCTATTGCAAAACTTCCCTGTGTCTTTTTGAAGCCATAGTCACGAATGTTGTAGCCTTTCATTGCAAATCAATTATGGCTCCGTATCAGCATGATTTCATGAAAGATCGTTCAACCACAACCAACCTGCTTGAATTTTCTCACCAAATAACCAACTCAATTGAAGCTGGGCTCCAAACTGACTGCGCCTACACAGACTCGACGAAAGCCTTTGATAAGCTTGATCACTCTATACTTTTAGCTAAGCTTCATTCCTTTCAATTCCCTTACGTGTTTTTAAATTGGGTTGACTCTTACTTGACGAATCGAACTCAACGTGTATCCTTTCGCGGTGCCTTGTCATCTGAAATTAAAACCACGTCTGGTGTTCCACAAGGTAGTCATCTAGGCCTTTTACTGTTCGCCTTATTTATTAATGACGTAGGTTCCATTCTACAGTCATCTTCGGTTCTTCTCTATGCCGATGACGCTAAAATTTTCAAAGTTGTGAGAAACCTTAACGATTGCAATGATTTGCAGCAGGATCTAAACAGATTTGCCAAATGGTGTTCCGATAACAATCTCCTAATTAATCCTGACAAGTGTACGATTATATCTTACACACGCAAAAATAATCCTGTAATCTATGAATACTCACTTTTGAGTACATCTTTAAATAGATCAGCGAAAGTACTCGATTTAGGAGTATTGCTGAATCAATCCTTCACATTTGACGATCACATCGATTCAATCGTTGTGAAAGCTAGCAATGCCTTAGGTTTTGTCAGAAGACGTTCGAAGGAATTCAACGACATTTTTCTAACTAAGACCTTCTTTTGTAGCTTAGTAAGACCTATTGTCGAATATGCAAGTATTGTATGGTCACCATATCAAAAAGTCTACATAGACCAAATTGAGTCAATTCAAAAGAGGGTCTTCCGTGGTATGACCCTTTACATCTACCTCCTTATCAAGACCGCTTAAATCTTTTACGAATGGATACCTTGGACTCTCGACGTCAAAATTCCAAAATCTTATTTGCCGCGAAAATTTTGGATGGCACCGTTGACTCAAACTACTTATTAAGCCAACTTAATTTTAACACCAATAACAAACGTGTCAGGCGTGTTAACTTTTTGTCGATCCCTCAACATCGGACCAATTATGGTTGCAATGAAGCAGTCACTGCAATAAGTAGATGCTTTAACGAAGCTTATTATAAGTTTGATTTTCATTTATCTACAGCATCACTTAAACGAATTCTGTATAAAAATAATTAATTTTTATTGTATGTGTATAGTCTGCATTAGACGAATTTAATAAATGAAATGAAAAAATATTTCCCGCTTTTGCGTTTGCCGCGTCAGCACAATAGCCTTGAACGAGCGTTATCTGTGTTCAAAATTACTTTTATAAATAACGTTCTATCATATACTCTAAACATGTTCTAATGTACTCTATTCTTTGCTTCTATTTTCGGTCACTTTAAAATTTATTAATTTTTAGGTTATGTTTTTAAATATATTTCTTTTGTTTTTTCTTCTTGACTGATCTATATTTAGATTTTTTGTTTGAATTTGGACAATAAATAAATAAATAAATAAATATTTTACCTCCTTCTGCTGACGCATTTCCATGCCCCTAATTTTTAGGTCTTTAGTCTCAAAAGTCTTTACTTGAGAGTCCAAGTCTTCCAAAAAAAACGAAGTACAAAAATAACACAATACACCTAATCTAATCACAACACACCTATCTATCACACCTATCAAAGAGAAGAACATAAGCATTATTATTAGGGACATACATGTACTCAGTTCATTAAAAATAAAAGATGACCATCAAAAGTAAAGTTTCCATTTGTGTTCTTCCTCAAAATACGGAATACCCCCTCCAAACTAGTCAAAGTCTTACTTCCAAGACATATTACGGAATTTTGCCGACTTATCTGCAAAATGGAAACGCAAAAACTACCTGGCGGACACTTGTAACGTCATAAATGCCAACAATATAACCATACTGTCAACAATTGTCACGCCAGGTCAGCCAGATACGTGAATTTTAGTGGTCTTGGCATTTGACAAATAGGCTTTGACGGCAAAAAAACGTGAAAACCCCAAACGACTAGAAATCAAAAAAAACTAAATTTTGCTTGCATGCATAATATTCGTGAGATAATTTACGATATCTGATTTATTCATTTAATGTCCACGTTCTGGATATTCTAATAAAATATGTACATTTAGCCATGCAAACAATTTTAATTATGCAGTCAATAATTCGATTTACCGAAATTTTTATAATCTGTAATTGATTACCAACATATTATATAATAATTGCTATGAAAATATAGATGAGTTTACAAACCGAACAGATTTATGTTCGTTTGTTTCCTTTTGTTTCGATTTCTATTTGATATTAATTGGTTTCGTGTGTGATTATAAACAAAACGAAAGCTCAATTATACTATCGCATGAGCATGATTAATCCCCTAATTACACTGACTGAAAATATTCGTCGCGTGATTTTGAAATTCAGCTCATATTGCTTTAGTAAATAAAAATATACATGCTTGTAATCCAATAATTGCTATTGATTTGGTTTAATACACTTCGATAAACTTATGTTGGAATGTGTTTGTTTTACTTTACTGCATGTCAGCAAACACGAAACAATAACCAATAAATGACCACTATCCGTAATTTCTAGTTTCATTCGTATATGAGCTTCAATTTGTATTTGAAAATGCTTGACATTCTCAACTCGTTTTTCTTATTTCCGTGATACTTTTTATTTCCCCTTTTTTATTTTCTGCCTTAATTATATTTAAAAAAAAAACTATTCAGACTATCCTTACTATCTATCAAATCCTTGGATCCTTCTCCTGTAGCCTTTTCTAGTCGGAACAGTTTCAACCAAAAAAAAGGCCTGTCGTAAATTTTCACTTCTATCGCTGGAGTGGTATTTATTTGGCCTGTCGAATCCGCTCATTCCAGATCGCATTATCTTTTACTGGTGACAGACTAGGAGATTTGGGACGAAAATCAGGATTGGACTAGTTTCACATGCCTAAATCTCATTTAAAATGGGGCTCAAAATCAGATTCGAGTTCACGAAATTGGTTCCGAAATGAGATTCGATGTCGAATATTCACAAAATTTACAGTATAAGCCCACCAAAAGCTTCATTCTACGTAGCCTTACCATAGAATCAAAATATTTTCATACTGTTGACGTCATACGTCGACGATTGTCACACTCTGGTCATTTCACGACGATGATATTTCGAAGAGTGAGCTACTCTTCGAAATATCACCGGATCACCAAATAGCCGAAGAGCGAAAATAAGGAAAACACGTAAATACTGTACAAATATTGCATTTAATTTCGAAATCGCGGCTTATGATTCGAATACCTGTAGAAAAGTATAACACAAATTTTTACTAGAGACTAGTGATGGGTCGCTCATGAGCGAGTCAATCAAAAAGAGCGACTCTTTTGAAGGAGCTGTGTGAGTCAACTCTTCAACTCTGAGCGACTCAGCTCTTCGACTCTTTTGAAAGAGCTATGTGAGCCATCATTTAGAATAGCTCCGCACACTTCATACCTTCACTTTAGTGGCAATAGCGATATTGCGGAGCCACTCAAACAACCACCCGACCAAATAAAGCTTATGCATATACACACGGCAATACTTCATTAGACTACCGTGTGTACTTGAAGCGAAATCTATGCTATTCTAACGTCGGAACACGAACATATGTATACGACTATCGTATTGCATAGTGAAAAGAGTCGCTCCGTTGAATGAACACTGTGCGAGTGAGGAATAAAAGAGTCGCTCCGATGAATGAACACTGTGCGAGTGAGGAATAAAAGAGTCGCTCCGATGAATGAACACTGTGCGAGTGAGGAATAAAAGAGTCGCTCCGTTGAATGAACACTGTGCGAGTGAGGAATAAAAGAGTCGCTCCGTTGAATGAACACTGTGCGAGTGAGGAATAAAAGAGTCGACTCCGTTGAATGAAGAACTGTGCGAATGATGTATACTGATCGTGTGCGGTTATTGATGGCGACATTTTGTGAACACACAGTATGCGTTTACGTGCGTATATTTTGCTCTGGTTCACGAGTATTTTAGTAGCCAAATGTTGGCTATTTGGCGGTGCATTTCATAGGTAGGTTTTAGAGATGAAGCGTATACACTAGAACAGGTATATGGAAGAGGTTCGTATCGAATATTTTCGTTCTTCAAAAAGTTTTTAGGGCAAAAGTAGTTGAAATCGGACAAAATCGGCCAATTTGGGGTTAAGGTGGTTTGGGACATAACGGGCCAAGACCTATTGCTACGATACAAAAATTTCGGTTTTGTAGGGGAGTAAGGGGTTTTTTGGCCATAGTTTGGCAAATACTGCCTTTAGGACGCTTTCGATGATTGGAAGTGGTCGGGGAGTACAATAGTGATATTTTAAGGGCAAACAAATTTTTGAGAGAGGAAAATGGGCAAAAACGTTCATTTTTAAGCGTATACACTAGAACAGGTATATGGAAGAGGTTCGTATCGAATATTTTCGTTCTTCAAAAAGTTTTTAGGGCAAAAGTAGTTGAAATCGGACAAAATCGGCCAATTTGGGGTTAAGGTGGTTTGGGACATAACGGGCCAAGACCTATTGCTGCGATATAAAAATTTCGGTTTTGTAGGGGAGTAAGGGGTTTTTTGGCCACAGTTTGGCAAAAACTGCCTTTAGGACGTTTTCGATGATTGGAAGTGGTCGGGGAGTACAATAGTGATATTTCAAGGGCAAAAAAAATTTTTGATAGGTGAAATTGGGCAAAAACGTTCATTTTTCCAAAATATTTTTTTTTCGACTAGAATGAATTTGGGGACCTTTTTGAGTTGTTTCGGGCGAAATTTCCATACAAGTTTGGGAAAAAGCGGACTAGTTTCGAAGATACGGCAAAATGAAATCTGACGGAAAACCGTCCGAAAAAATTTTGGTAGCAAAATAACGGCAAAATTACAACAAAAACAGAGGCAAATGGAATACGTAGAGCTTAAATTAAAGTTTCATGCTATTACCAGGTGGAACTCTACGTAATCTATGCTTGTGCGCATTCAAGAAGTAAAAGAGCCACTATTAGCCACCTTAGGTGTCCTGAACTAAAATCTACCAACTCCTTCTTCTGATGAATGGAATATTATGAAAACAGCCCCTGATATATTGAGCATCTTCAATGAGGCTACTCTAGAAATAAGCAGTGAGAAAACAGTAACGATTTCTAAAATATATATTATTACATCAACGATTATAAGCTACATTTCAGAACTCTGTCTGAACGAAAATAAAACTGCTGATGTACGCAGTTTTTTAAATGTGATCCAAAGAGAACTTTCAAACAGATTTAAATTATATAAAGAAAATATGTTTTGCCTAGAGAGCGTTCTTTTAGATCCACGATTTAAAAGACTAGCATTTCAAAATGAATCCACGTACAAACTTGCTTGTATACATCTAGTTTCGGTACCCACAGCACAAGGAACGCAAAATTCGCTATGGTGAAAATTTGATGACAAAGTCAATTGTGTAAGAACCCAGCAAAGCTATGTAGCTGCAGGCATTAACGAAATGGATAAGTATTTACAACATGTAAATATACCCAGAACTGCTGACCCTCTCAATTGGTGGAAGGAAAAGAAAGATTTACATCCCAGAATCTGGAGATAGTGAATCAACGATTGAGTAGAGTGGCCACTTATATGGACAGATTTTCAGATGATTTTATGGTTTATTTTTAAATTTATATTATATGCTATATTATATTTTTAAAGTAATGTTATGTTATATTAGATTTAAGCTTATTATTATTAATAAAACAACAAAAAATAGCAATTTACTTTATACTTTTGCAACCATAAAAAAGTTGCTTGAAGTGGCTCTTTTGAGTGGCTCTTAAAGAGCGACTCTTTAAAGTGAGTGAGTTTTACGGAGCTGGCTCACTTCAAAGAGTCATTTTGCCCATCACTACTAGAGACAGACTAAAATGAAATCTGGTTTCACGAATCTCTAATGAGCTTTGAGCTTTCAAATTCATTTTTTGACGCTCTAAGGTAAATGCACAATGAGATTCGCGAAACGAAATCGGATTGCAGTCTGTCTTCAGTATAAATGATTCGTTTGACCCAGGAAAGCTTGGGTAAACTGGACTTGATGCCCCACACCCGGGAAATCCCACCACCAGAGGGCGAAAAGGTGGTAGAAGGGCTGAAAAAATGAAGAAAAACAGACAAAATTATACAAAAAAAGAAAAAAGAAGATAAAACAATTAAGAAGAAGAAAAAAAAGAGAGAAAAGAAGCCCCAAAAGCAAACGCACAACCACAAAAACACAAACATATTAGCCCGACATCTATCGGCGAAATTCATTCAACAGCTGTGTGGGGCATCAAGTCCAGTTTTACCGAAAGCTTCCTAGGCATTTTGATTGGCAATGCAAATTACAGTACAACTCACAAGGAAGTGAAGGTCTTCTCCGTCGCAAAAAAGCCAGGCAGGTCAAATCGAATGTGAAGACCATGTTGATCTGTTTTTGTGACATCAAGGGAATCGTGCACAAGGAATTTGTCCCAAAAGGTCACACAGTGAACCAAGAGTATTATTGGAGGGGTTTTGAGACGACTGCGAGAGAGAGAGACTGCCGAGGGCAATACCAGAATTATGGGAATCGGGTGATTGGCTTCTTCACCACGTCAATGCACCTGCGCACATAGCTCTTCGAATTCGTCAATTACTGACATCACAAGGCATGACACTCGTTTCCCACTCTCCTTACTCTCTTGACCTGGCCCCGTCTGATTTCTTTTTGTTTCTCTGAATGAAAAGAGACTTGAAAGGGCGGCTATTTCTGACTGTGGATGAGGTGATAACGGCTTCGAAGATTTAGACAATATCACAGTTGAAGAGTTTCAGGCGTATTTCAGTCAGTGGAAATAAGATTGGGCAAGTGCATTTCTTGTAATGGACAGTGCTTTGAAGGAGATTAGTCATTATTTATAAATATCTGCAGTAAATGTATCGTTACACAAGTAGGTTCGTTACTTTCGGCTCCCCTTTCGTATATATAAATATATATACGAGGGCTGATCAATAAGTAATGATGATGAATATAAACTAAAGTGATTAAACTTAAAAGATATATTTATTTTTCAACATAGTCTCCTAACAAGCTAATACATTTAGTCCATCTTTTTTCCAAACCCAGGATACCCTTAGAAAAAAATTATTTATCTTGACTCTCCCAAAATTCCTCAACATCGATCATCACTTCACTATCATCTTCAAATTTCTTACCGTGAAGGTTTTCCTTGTGCCGAGGAAAGATGTAAAAGTGATTGGATGATGTAAAAAAAAGTTTTCCGAGGAAAGATGTTAAAGTTCGAATCCTATTTTTGAAATTGCAGCCATCGAAACTGCAGCCTTGTTAACCGGTGCGTTGTCCTGATGAAACAGTACTCCGGCTCGCAGCTTGCCGCATCTTTTTTCCTCAATAGCCTCTCGTAATCTTCTTATTTGGTCTGCGTAGAAAGAGTCTAATATAGTGGCTCTCTTTTCCAAAGATTCCACTATGATAATTCCTTCAGCGCCCAAAAAAAACTCATGCATAACCTTTTCCGCCGAGCCCGACACTTTGAATTCCTTCGGCGTTGGCGAAGAGGGTTGTTTACACGTCATCGATTTCTGTTTGGTTTCTGGATCAAAATGGTAGATTCAAATCTCATCCATGATCACGAAACCTGACAAAAAATTCTCCTGATCTGCCTGGAACTTTTTGAGATTCACTCTCGAAATGTCGACTAGTTTCTTCTCTTGCCAGTTGGTTTACATTCTTGGCCCCCAACGTGCAGAGACCTTCTTCATATGTAGTTTGTGTGCAACGATTCTTTGAACACTGCCATTCGAGATCCCTAGCTACTTGCTTAATGGTCATTCTTCGATCTACCAACATGACATCTTTGATTTTTTCACATTGTCTTCAGTGAGGGACATGGTTGGTCGTCGTTCGCAGTGTTTGCCTTCATTGGATGTTCTTCCCAGCTAAAATTCTTTCGCTCAGCGTGCACCGGTAGAATATGGAGGAGCAGAGTTCTCTAATGTTTCCACCAAGTCGCCGTGTATGCCTCTGTTAGACAATTTTTTCAAACAGAGGTACTTAATGACAGCTCTAATTTCGTTTTTCTCCATTTTGATGTTCTCTCTTCGACTGTTCGTATTCAAATGAATGAACCTCCCTGAAATCGTGGCCTATTTATATGTTTTTTTTTCAATCTGACTTAGTGAGTATGCAAGTATGTGGTAGAACAAATTTTTTTTTTTGGAATTTTATGCAATCTGGAAATAACCGATTATCATTACTTATTGATCAGCTCGCGTATATATATATATATATATATATATATATATATATATATATATATATATATATATATATATATATATATATATATATATATACATATATATATATATATATATTTAGTATTAGAATGGCATACTTTACTTTAGTATTAAATGATGACTTTAGTAATAAGTATTAGAATGACATAGTTTACTTTACAAATACGCACTAGATCAGTATTCCATGAGGTTTCCAAATTAACTCATCTCGTATTCAATGCTTTCCATAGATTTTGTTTTCAATGCAAATCCTAGATCGAAGAAATCGCTACAGAATCCCAGAATAGCTCAGTGAAACCTTATTCTAGCTCCATTAATCACGTTGCCAATCGCCAAGGAGTCTGCATAGCGACGAGCATTGCTTTGTATGCAAAGGTTCCATTCGCGGCGCGGCTGCTGTGTCCAGGAAGAGAAATGACCAAAGTAAGAAACTCAATCATCATAAATTTAAATTTGTCTCCATTGGTGAATCTGAACTTAACCACTGGAGGAAGCTTGTCGGGGACATGTAAACGGGAATAGGAAGTGCCGATATCTCTGCATAAAGTCATCAATCAGGAGAAACGTAAAGTCATTTGGCGTGCCTGCATTTCGCTGTCAGAAAATAACATTTACTATGAATTAGTTGTGTGGTTGAAGATTTATTCCGGATGTAGTCGTACATTAGCTAATGCAAAATGTATATACTATAGAAGTTAAACTAATTGATAAATGACAAGTTAAGTGAATGGTACACAAATACACAACAATCAAATGTGGAGTACGAGTCAGTTCCATTGAATGTCGAAAACATAATGTCCAAACAGCTAATATACTTCATGATGGCAAATAATTAATTGACATATACTATAAAGCACAATTAATTCGCTGATAATTACATACAAATCCTATTAGGCAGAAATCTACTTTGTATACCCACACTACCATAAATTAGTTATATGATGGCAAGCATGTTTCTCCGATTTGTAATGATGGATAACGCTTTCAGTATTTGCATTGTTTGATCTGATTAACTCTAAGCATAATGCTTTTATATAAAAATTTTCGTTATTAGGAAAAACTGTTTTTTTTTCTGAATCAAACACATTAATTAAAATATGATAGGTTGGAGCTTGGCAGGTCAGCAAGTATAAATTTTAGCAGAGTGCTAGTAGGCTACTAATGCACAACTAAACACATGAATTTTCTACCGATAAAACTTGAAGGGTGGCAAACATACCAATAAAATGTTTAATATTTAGATTTTTCATTCCGATTTTTATTTATTGGTCTTGAAACAAACATATTCTCGAACATATTCTCGTAATATATATAAATTAAGACTCATCGAAATTAAGAAACTATCATGTGAGTCTTCATGAAAAAATATCATTCCATTTTCATCAAAATTAAACACGTCCTTTCAATAAATCGAAGCTTCTTCACTTGTCTTGTTTCCGTGAAAAACGAACTTAATTAAACTTAGCAGACTTTACAGATTTTTTTTTCGCTTGAGCTCGCACAGAAAAGTTTCTCTTCGTCTTTTTCAACTTTCGACACCGATTTTCTTCCAGCTGCACGATTCCAGTACAAATTCTTCTTGATTATAGCTGAAGTACACATAAAAATCCATCGAAAAAGAGAAAATGACAAAAAAAAAATCGAACAACAGATTCAGAAAACAGCTAATCGTAAATAGTCCCGTATGATCTCATTTTCTCATTCAGTTACGAAATCTTCACTTTAAAAAAAAAACCTGTATTTTAGCTTTTAATTACTTTTTTCCTGATTAAAAATCTGTAGACGTGATCTTGTGTAAATGTGGCGAGGAGAAAAGAGAAATGAAGTTGAAAGTGAGTGTATTTCGAACTGTTAATTGATAGAATGCCTGGAGCTTGTTAATCTGTTCGCCCATTACACTTATAAAAAACCAGCTTGCTATGAGATTATCCGGGGATTTTATTAGATTAGGAAAATGAAGAAGATTAATGCGAGTGATAATAGCAGGAAAATAGATAAATACTCTTCGTAGTTTTTGTAGTCGTAATTGTTTCGAAAACACATTGCAGGCTCGGAAAAGTCAACGAAAGATAAGTTGTGTTATGAAGATGAAAAGATTTGATACAAAGTGCCACTGCATGGGAATTCCTGATAAGTTCTTTTGAACTGTACAATTTGGAATGATTCTTTTTCAAAAATTTAAGTGACTAGATGTCATTTGATTGGGTTGCACTAATGAAAAAAATATGAATAGCAGCTACGTTGGGTAATATTCAAGCAATTATCATTCCAAAGCAGCGCAATTAGTAGATATCGTCAAATAATGATCATCAAACATTTCCACTCTAAACAAATTTTATGGATGCGAATATATTTGTTCATCCGAAACCTAATCAGCGAATTGAATTATAGTGAAAAAATGAAAATTTTTCAATTCAATACCTTTAACGTCTTTTCTAACGAGGTCAAAAAGCTGCCGCAGCAACCCAGGACATTGGCGAATTGTACGAAGGTGATGTTATAGGCAAGTCTATGGCACAGAAATGATTTGCAAAATTCAAAAAGCTCGACTTTGACCTCGACTACTCGTTTCGCAGCGTAAAACCTTTCGAATTCAACAAAGAGCATCTCGAAGCACTTTTGAAGGAGTACGGTCGCCAAACAAGTCGTGCCACACAAATGAACTGCGATCAGAAGACAATTCGCAATCATCTTCATTCAGTGAGATTGACCGAGAACAACAAAGAAAATCGCTTTCAAACTACTTCTCACCATCTCAAGCAAGACCTCCACCTAAATAATACCAGACACTCCGTTGGGTGGGTACAGTACGATCACAGATATAAGAGAGAATGGATTAGAAATCGACCGAGAGAAATGTGCAAATTTTTGACTTTTTGCTTACTGGTGTGAGAATGAGGTACTGGTATGGTATGGTGTGAACAATTCATACGGTAACGCCAATGTAAAAACCACGAGAGATCGCCATTTTGAACGTCGTTTGACATTTTTTTTCCCCGCAGCCGGCGAGTGAATGAAATTAATTATTACTTTTTGTGAATGAAATTAATTATGATTTGAATAGCGGATTTTGGACAGCATTATTTTTGAAGAGTTTTTGAATTTGGGATTTCGAACGTTTTGGAAGCGTTTTTGAATGTTTTCGAATGTATGACGAAAAACGTTAATTTTAAGCAGTTTTTGTTTCTGGTAGGCAATTTGTTAATTATCATCGCATCTCTTCGGTGGCATGGGCATCAGATATTTGATAATTCAATAACCGATGCTGGCATCGTTTCCTCGCATCTGATGCCGGCATCGTTATTTGAAAAACGACCCATCTCTAGAAAGTACCCCGCCAAGCAACGCTGCTACGATCAGATACGTTTCTCATTCCCATTAAGCAATATGCATCTGCTCTGCCAAAAACACTCTTATAACGAATGGCGATTTGTGCAATACTGATTTTCTTAAAACGTTTTCTGAGTACTAAGCGATAAGGTAGTTAGCGCGGAATACTACTTTCGATACCATTTGGCAAGTAAAACGAATATATCCGACACTTTTATGCAATGCACTACACACAATTTCGTTTGTTGCCAGCGAATGTTCGCTGCGCTTCTGTTTCTTGATGGGATTATACGCACACCAACACACTCTAACACGGCTTATATACATTCTCACCTGTCATTTGAGAGTATGCTTTTGAACTTATTTTGCTTTTGATTCCTCTTAGGTACCAGCTGATGGTTAATCCTTCACTCTCCACCATTCTCTTCCATCAGACAAATATCGCCCAATACCGTCTTTTCCATGCTATTTATTAGTTCTTATGCTAGGGCCAGGCTCTATGTCGCATTTGTTCTGTTGTTGTTTGTTGTTGTAGTTTATACTCGTTATTTTATCCCTTTTTTTTCAATTGTTTTGCGCTACCACGCTATGGCAATCTTAGCGAAAGCACCAGTTGTTCTGTACCGGATCGTTTGTTTTTTTTGCGCCATTATTCGATTCTGTTCTGTACTGGAGCAAAAAAACGCAAATAATATTTATCACCTAATATAGTGAATGATTTTTAATGAATGTACGGGCAACCCTATACGTACAGCAGTCACCTGTAAAAAAGTCCCTCCAGCCATCAACCCTCTTGAAAATTTTTCGGTTTTTGAAAAAAATGCAAACGATTGATCAATTTTATTGTGAGTCCATCATTAAAACAAATAGTCCATACATTTATCCCAGCACAAGAATGTTAACCTTTCACTAAATTACTTCCAACTTTAGCATCCGAAATTTGGGCTCACAAGAACTGATAAACCGATTATCAAATCAATATGAATGTCGCAGCTTGTTTTGATTTTAAATAAGACCAAGCCTGATAAAACGATTTTGAAATATGAGCAGCTCTCTGGAAGTGATGTCATCTTGACAAATCACTAAGAAAAAAACTGATTTTTCTCCCATAAATTCCGATTCACCAGTTTTCAACAGTAACTAAATCTCACTTTAGACCAAAAATTGCCCAGGAGTGCAGGGCACAATTGAACTCTGTCCTCATATTCAATAGAGTGCATCTGATCTGGGTACGTGGTGCTGAGAGAATTAAATTACAAATTACTGACGCCATTGCGTAGTAAGGTCCGAGGCCTGAGCCCGCCATGGGTGTGCTGACCACATCTGCACATGCCATTCTTCGGAAGTGGGAAGTGGGTGTTCACAAAGAGAGGTGAATATCTTCTGATTTGGCCATGCACGCTAAGGTCTTCCTTTCCAACCATGCGACTGCAGGATTCCTACTCAACAGGAGAAGGAAAGTTTGCAGAACCATAACTCTGTTCATCCTGCTTAGAAGAGGCTGAATCTACGGAGCATTTCTTCTGTGAATGACCAACGATTGCACGTCTCGCATATCAATGCTTTGGCTGGGATTTAGCACGTATGCAGAAGATAGCCCCTTTTTCCCCAACATTGATCCTAAATTTCGTTAAGGAATCTGGAAAGCTATGGTAGGCTGGGGGTATAAGTACAATGGGTGTTTTGGCCTGGGTGCTTAGAGGTGCCAAACGCCTCTGCCTCAACCCACATACACACGCTAGACCTAGTTTGACACAAATTTGGTTGAAAAATTAGGTTTGAGCTGACAGCTATGATAATTTTGATCTCACAGCAAAATAAAGTTTTTTGCCCTATTGCTTCTAGTGCAGACATGAAATCAAAAGGAAACTCATATAGTAAATATGTCTGATAAAAAAAAGTGCAAACTTTAGAAATTTTAGAAATGATGAGCAATTTAACTATAGACCGGACCAGATTATCAACGAGAAAAGAGAAAAAAACTTTATGCAATAAAAGATTTTAAATGGTAATTGAGACCGACAGACACTGCGCTAGAAGGCGATTGCACTTATCTGTTAAGAAATTGAAATATTTCTAGTTTTTAGAATTAATGGTCTGTGCATTAAAACATTTTGTTTTGAAAACTAAAAAAGTGAATCAGATTAAATCAATCAAATTGCTTTTGATATTCCTCATTTTATTTTATGAAAAGCGTTTCGTACATGGTTAACAAAAAAAAACTAAATGCAATTACCAGAACATAAATTTCACGATCAAATTATTTTAATATTTCAAAATACTTCGCAATCAAAAAATTATTGAGAAAACTCTTCATTTGTGTAGATCTTCTCCAAAAATGCTAATATTTTCTTAAAGTGATGCCAACATTGTTGATTTGATAGACATGAATGGAAAATTCAAATTTTACTAAATCAAAACGCACAAATAGACCATAAAGGCTGAGTCAATAAAAATTTGTTTTGCTTAGCAGATAATTTCCAAAAGCATTTTACTGAATATACACATTAAAAATTCACCAGCAAACAACCTAAGATGTCAAAGTTACTCCATTCACGTCCACACTTGTGCCGTGAATGAAAAAAGCAAATTCCCTTATTACTATTAAGTGTGATAGCATTTATGTACTTCAGATTCTTTTCAGTCAAGTTACTTTCTTTCATAGAAACCTCAATGAGATAGCTTCCTTTCGCTCAGCTATCAACAGGACAATGAATGCTTGAGACTGACAAACGTTTCAAGGAATTCATTACAAAACGTAATCTTAATTAGGAATCATAGTGAATGACAACTGAAAAGATCTGCCTTTTTTGCAGACATTTATTATTTCCAAGCCAATGTCCGTTGACTTGATTGTAAGCTTAGGTCTTTTCATTGCGCTCTTTCAAAATAGACAATCGAAAAGGAATCTATGTCTGTGGATGAAACAGATTTCATGTTGTATTTCTTTTGATTGTGTAGTTGAGACAGTTTTCTCTACGAAAGCGTTGATGTCAATTTTTATTGTATTGCTGATTTGTTGTCATGTATTGGATGTGTGGAGTCGAATTAGAGATTGTTAATATTTCTTTCGTTTACTTACAAACTATAAAATTTAAGCCCATAGTTCAAAAGTTATTTTTGATGTATGAACCGGAAACCAAACTCCATATTTTTGGCTCGTTATACAAATTATATTTTACTTGTACCCACAATGGGCGCTAAAAAAATTTTTACTCATTGTAAATAATTTAAACCAATGTAAGTCGACTCAGTCAAAATACTATCGAGTTTGGACAATCGAGTTTGGTAAAGTGTGATCGTGTTTCTACTTCAAATATGGCCTTACGGGTATTGAATCGCCGTATTCAGGACGGTCGCTGCACTAATGATGGCTGTGTGCTCCCGGATATGTGGAAAGTGTGGAAAGTTGTCCCGGATATGTGGAAAGTTGTGTTTCATTTCCATTAATTTTGTATGCATTTATCAAGCAACCATTAACAACTTTATAGCATGACTCAAAATAATAATATAAGCAAAAACTATTCAAAATATCGCCCATAATCTCGATAATAAATAAAAACGTTTTCAAAAATAAGGATCCACTTCGGAAACAAATGTACATACACACATTTCTTTGTTCAAATAAATGCAAATTACATTATGATTCTGCCCCTTCCGCAAACACATAAATAATCAGCTAGCCTGAAACTCAACTGACATTTGGCAAAGTAAAAGTTTTGCCATAGCGAAAAAGTTCGTCCTGTTGAATATTTCATTGGTTCGCCACGCAAAGTCACAAGTAGTTTGATCTAGTTTCGGAGATAAATTACCTTAAGGGGAGAAATACATATAGACCCGCGAATTTTAGTCAATTTTGAAGATTTTTTTTATTAAAGAATAATTTATTCTACATTTTCCAAACTTTACATATGATTTATTTATATTTTCGTCTATTACAAAAAAAAGAAACAATATTAAAATATTTCAAAATGGCTGATTTTCAGTCCAGTATTTCGGGAAGGTCGCAACGAGAGTTGTCAGTTGGCGTAGTTTGTAGCCTCTGTAGTGTCAATCGAAAATAATAAAAAACAAATTTTGTGTGATTATTAAGGTTATGTTTCGTAGATGAACCTAAAAAAACAAATGAAAAATAAAAATTTGCAAAATGAAACACTTTATAACCATTATTTGAATTTTCAGCCAAATTTTTCAATCGTTTTTTGCTAGGAAAATTTGTTTTTTTCCAAAAAAAATTCAAAACAAATAGGTTCATATAGAAACTAATATCACTTAAAAGATGTGTGCGAAATTTCAGAGTGATAGATACAAAACTTTTTAGGCTATCGTCCACGCCGATTTGAAAAATTGTGTTTTAAGAAAAACGCGTTTAAAGTTTTAAAGCTCCACCGACCTGGGGAACGCCGCGCTGCCTTCAACTGATTATAACTCGAGAACTAATACGAATATCACTTCAAAACTTTTTTTGGTATATTTTAAGAGCATTTCAAAAATTTTGATGTAATAAAAAATATCGATTTTTTTTTTAGCAGTTACATGTATTTTCCCCCTTAAATGCGAACAACTTTTGTGCAATTAAACGAATTTCTATCCAAAGTACTGCATTAGCAAGTAGACGAGTTCAAAATGCAAATAGAGTGATTATGGAGTTTTTAGCAACATCCAGGCGGAAGAGAAGTTGAACAGAGAAGTGGATAGTTTAAATGTGAATGACAATTTTCACGGACGAAATGAAGTTTCAGGGAAAATACATATGTACGTATTTTGGTGCAAATTATTTACGGCAGTTGAATTTGACCTCGTTAACACTTTAGTTCCCAATGTTTAACAAACTCAACTCATAAATTAAATGTATTTTACCATCCCTCCACTGTTTCTTCTTTCAGAGTCTCATAGCATTTCACATCGACTAAGTACCGCCAAACTGAATGTATCATTAATCACAGTTTGAATGTCCATGCAATATGGACGATCTAAATGAATATAATGAAATAAATAAAGATCGATAGTCTTATTGTAATTCGTTGTCTCTTCAATGAGCACTAAATTTCCCGTTCGAATCGCTAGCATTTTGAACGCAACCGAAGAATCCTTTATGAAAACGTAACCCGCCAACAAGTAAACTGTCATTGGCACCGGCTGAAATGTGGTGACAACAAGGGTTAGTCGTAGCCGTTGGGAAATTAAGGAGACGATACTAGGAGCTTTTCGGTATCAACGACAGCAATAATTAACCAAGTAATTAAATGCTTAGCACTAGAGTGAAAGAATGAATCCGCAGCAATCAGGTATAAATAAATAGTAATTGTTCTCTTTCATGAGCGAAGATGCGAGAGTGTTCACTGAAGGATATAATTAGAGGCCGTGAAATCCAGTTAAATTTGGTAATTTGGCCGGGAAAACCCCAGAAATAAAACAAAATTTAAAACGAAAATATGAGAATTGAAGCAAAAGGATTTGGCACTATTAATAGACGTATACAAATTTTCGACATTTGTTTGTTGTGTTGCCATTTGAATTGCATAGCCAAGACTTACACGAGTCAAATTAAATAAAGATTTAAGAAGGTGAGAGTGAAGCGGACGAGTGTATTGATTCGTGTACTATCAACTTTTGGATGTTTTCTTTTCGCTCATTCCCATTAGAAGTTCCGGATTAGTGTTTTTTTTTTTTTTAATATTTTTTGGTAATTTCGCATTTGTGCTGCTGTATGTTGTCAAAATTCACAAATTTCATAAAATTTTCCGAATTAAGGATTTAATCCATTTAAATTCTAAGATCAACTTGAAAAGAGGATCTACAAGAAATTTACATATCGAGTCGATGAATGTACATAGAAGACAACGAAGAGTGTGACTAGAGCTCGAGAATCACCTCAAGTGATGAGAATTTTTAAGATGAAATTTTCAGGCACTCGATAAAACCAAGTGAGTAGAGACGGTTTGATAAAGTTTTGAGTGAAGATCATGGAAATAGATAAATACATTTTACATAGACCTCCATATCAAACAAAGACTTGAATCTCAAGCTCTATTGAGAGTCCAAAACGCGTACATGAAAGAGAAATCCGTTGAAATGGAACTCCATAAGATTGTCCTTGAAATAAAAAAGGCACTCCATTACAAAGAATAGAAAAGAACCTTTCTAAATATTGAAGGTGCCTTCAATAATCTGCATACACTTCACGCAGCCATAGCGCACCCGCTATTTGTAGCTAGATAATCAACATGGTTAAGCAAATGTTCATATCAGCGGAGTGGGCGGGGGCACAAATCATAATAAAGGTCCCCAGAGGCACACCGCAAGGTGCAGTTCTATCCCCTCTCTTGTGGAACCTGACTACAAATTCAATTTTGGAAAGGTTCAAAAGCATGGGACTCACGATTGTGGCCTATGCTGATGACATTACGATCTTAGTCTTGGGTAGGTTTCCGAATACATTTGACCAGCTCATTGAGTACGCTCTGGGGCTGGTTGAGGAGTGGGCGAATACCGTGGGCCTTGTCATCAGCTCCAATTAGGAAGTACAATACTCCTGAGCTATACTCAATAAGAATGGGTGGTGCCAGGTTAAGTCTCATGTCACAAACTAAGTACTTGAGTCATATTCTGGACAGTAAGCTCACATTAAAGATGAATTTGGAGGAGAGAGTTAAGCGGGTAAGCAATGCGATTTACGTCAGCAATATTTGGTGCTACAGTCTTCACCTGTCAGGATCGGTAGACGTCCTAACTCCTATCCAAATGATTACATAAGTACTCGATCGACTCAGATTGCGCGCAACTCAGACCTTAACGGGGACTGACTGCAAACGGCTGGTCAGCATCACTACTGGCCACTGTCTTGCCATGAAAATGGAACTCCAAACCAACAACACCTGTAGGAATTATCAAGAGCCGGGGATATCACTGCCCGGCACCCTGCTTTTCTTCGATTTTTTTCACCTGTATTTGAAAATTTTATAGCCACAAGTACACTACTGTTTCCATAAAAATGTGGACTTGATTCAGTGCTTTGGTTACATACAAACGTTGAGCACACAGTTAACGTTAACACATGCGGAACTGGACTGCGTCCATGGGCAGACCCAAATTTTCCCTACAGTATCGTTAACAAGTAAATCCAAAACATTCTACGAAATTCGAAACCAATATGCATCTAAAAGAAAAAATAATTCTTGAATTTAGAATTTATATCTGATATACAGACTTGCGTCTTATTTGGCTAAGTCAATGCATCTGAGATAAGCCCTGTAATGTATTCGACGCGAAACGGAACGAAGTGTCAAATCCCATACAAAATCAGCCTGGCGCGGAATTTCGTTTCGTTTGGTTTTGCTCGTCAGTAATGTGTTCGCAGACGTATAACTGTCTTCGAAGACAACGCAGTGACTCGCTCTGAGATGGCGCTGCACTATGTATAAGTTAAATTTCGCGGCCATTTAATGACCCAGGTACCTTAAATTGATGCGAAAAATGTGACAGCTCATAATTTCATTCGAGTTTGCGGATATGTTATTGAAAAATGAGTGGAAATGGATGGATGAACAGCGCATCCTTGCAACAGTAGTTTTTGTTTTGGCGATAAAATCATTTTTGATGCCGGTTAGTTAAATTTATATGCACCGAATTCAAATGTAATGCACTTGTTAAATGTCATCAATTGCAATTTATACTGCCTCCGGTGTCGAGGTGCGGAACTTTATTTCGCTCGATTCCGCACAGACGTTTTCGCTGTATTTCGTTCGTCGAATACATTACTAGGCTATAATACGAAAACTGTGACGTTTCGTTGATAATTCTAAACCATTATCCTTTTCAGCACTGTTGTCATTTTAATAGTATATTTTCGCCCTACAATAACACAAGTTTTCCACGACATTGTCTCCCATTTCTTATATTATTACCTCTATGAACGCTACACACTTCCTAAAAGCAAAATTAGTTGGTAGCATTTTTATGCCCTGACGTAAAAGGAGATATAAAGTTTGAGCAGAAGTTTTGGCTTTGAAATGGATTTTTCAACTTTTGAAAGGTCGGCTATAAGTTATGTTCTCAAAGAAAGGTGAAACAATTCTTGTTGTTAGGTAAAGAACCAAGTACTTCGAATAAAAAGTTCTGAACGATTTTCTTGAATACTAGCTTGAAAAATAGGCGAGTGTACAACCTGAAGTATAACCGGCGTGATTGGCTCGTGGCAATTATTATGGGCAACCAATAGGCACAGTAGCAACTTTTCTATAGAAAATATAATTAAATCTATTAAATTAGTGATTGAAAATGTTTTTTTTACTAAATGTATAATAAA
Source organism: Nemotelus pantherinus (assembly GCA_963978885.1). Taxonomy (NCBI): domain Eukaryota; kingdom Metazoa; phylum Arthropoda; class Insecta; order Diptera; family Stratiomyidae; genus Nemotelus; species Nemotelus pantherinus. Next base: position 8,146,390 of record OZ022264.1, on the reverse strand, counting down.
GTAAGAAGCAAAGTAATTTCTCTCATTACCTTCGTCTCCCAACTAACAAGTTCATATAATGACAACAAATTCAATACTGAACAAGTTGCTCTCTTTCACGACAGCCGCTCCTGACAGTCATAAAACAAGTCTTAAATGGATGAGTCATAGGAGTCTTATAGCTACCATATTCCATCCAATTTACAAGAAATCACCTTCTTTCAATTTGATACTTTCAGCAGAAGCGGTTCTTGACAGAAGCTTTCCATGCTATTTTCCTCATAGTGTACGGACTAATGCTTCCGTTTTGCATAAGTCAACATCGTTTGAACGAGAAACCGTGTCACGGTGAGACATGGGATCAGCGCGAGAGTTAAAAGAAAAAACTGAAGTTGCCTGCTAATAACGGTAAAGTGAAGAAAAAATTGTAACGTGTCGTCTATGCAGACGGGAGTTTTGTTAGGTAATGAATGTTCTTTTTGTATTAAAAATTCATGGCTGGACAAAGATTGTTGATTTAAGTTTGACTGATAAAAAAATTTGATGAATTTATACTGAAAAGTTTTCAGTTATGCAGATGCCTAAAGCTTTTTGCTGGCTTCTGTATGAATGACAATGAGAGCAACCCATTTTTTGGTCAACAAAACAAGTTCCAGTGCATAAAGAAATTTGTAGGTAGTTACAATGATTCGACATGATTTTGTCATGCAACTAAGGTTCGAAAAATCTCCAGCTTTGTGGTATGTTGATTATTTTTATATTTCTAATACAATTTTTTTTAATTTTTGAATTTTGGGCTTTGAAATTTCCGATTCCATTTGCTGTTGTGAACAGTTGAGAAATAAGAAATATTAAATGCAAATAATAGCCATGATTAGGATGTACTTTTCTAATTTTTTAATGTGGAAAAAAGGCGTCAAATCGATACTATATACACTGATGTGGTCAAATGTTGACCATAGCATTTTGAAGTATAAAGTCCAAAAATTAGGCATTTCAGGAAGCCTTCTAAACTAGTTGAATGGCTACCTTCGAGATCGAACGCGACATGTTGAATTCCAAGGCCGCCTTTCCAAAAAAAATAACCGTCTCATCTGGGGTACCTCAAGGCAGCCATTTAGGGCCGCTTCTATTCAATGGTTTTGTTTCTGATCTCTCGGAAGTGTTATCCGACATTCCACACCTTTTTATGCTGATGATCTGAAAATCTATCACACTATTCAGTCGGAATCAGATGCAAATTTTCTTCAGCTGAAACTTCAGTCACTGGTGCAATGGTGTGAGCAGAATAAATTTACTCTTAACGTTGAAAAATGTCATGCCATAAGTTTTTCCCGCAAGACTTCTACTCTTAATTTCGATTATCACCTGAATAGTCGGCTCCTGAAAAATGTTGATAGTATCGTGGATCTCGATGTCGTCCTGGATAAAAAGCTGCGTTCCAATCTTCTGTATGACAGAGTTCTTGCAAGAGATAGCAAGCAGCTAGGATTCATTAAAAGACGTGCGAAAGATTTTAAGAACGTATGGGTTACAAGGTCTTTGTTTATGTCTTTAGTTCGAACTCTACTCGAACAGGCTTGCATAGTCTGGAATCCTTTTTCGATATTCATAGCAATAAACTGGAATCTGTCCAAAAGCAGTTCGTGCTTTTAGCCTTGAGAGATCTCTATAATCCACATGATTTCGAAAGTTTCCCAACTTATGGTCACAGATTTAATCTCTTAAATCTGGCGACACTATCTTCAGGGAGAGCGGTATGCTTCGTCTTTCATGTCATTAGGGGTTTGATTAACGTAGAATATCTTCGTAATAAAATCACTTTCAATAATCCTGTAAGAAAAACTAGGCACACACGTCTCCTCAATGAGCATCAACATCACACTATCTATGAAGACAGCGAGCCGATAAATAGATGCTGCAAAATATTTAACAATGTTTCGAACTACTATTCCTCTTCTATCTCTAAAACTTTATTCAAAAAAAAATTATATACTGCTTTAAATTCTTAAAACAAATTATTTTACTTTCCTCATAAATTCCATATTGAATTAACAACCAGACAAAAAAGTCTGCTGAAATTTACAAATGTTATTGTAATTTAGCTTAAGGAAAACAATTCTAAATTTCCCATTATTTTTTGTAACCTTGTTTGGTTAAATAAATAAATCGCCCTTTGTAGCACCAAATATTGCTATAGATGGCCTAATTTAGATGCATAAACTTAAATCGAATCGGATTATTGAATGCCAATGATCGATAAATTTTCTTCTGTATCTATCAAAATAATGCCTATTCAGAAGAATCTATAAGAAATATTCAGTTCTTCCAAATCTTTAAAAATTTTGGGACAACTCTCTCTGTAAAGCACATCCTCTCATAATCCACTTCATTTATAAATACGTAAAATGTTAAAGACTTCAGCTTTTGAGCTAGCACTCGATATTGTATTAAACTTTCTAATCATTGTACTTTAATTTCTACCCGCTACTCTTCACCGTGTCGTGGCAAGAATTAACCGAGATATTGTCTGTCTGATGGTTCATTTTGTCGGTGTACTAATGAGTTCTCTAATTGAATGAAACGTACCTACGATAAAATCACACCGCAGACAATGGAGAAGTTTTGTTTCCTGGAAATATTTAACTGATTCTATGACCCAAGGTTCACGAGAAATAATTGCGTGAAAATCTATTGAGCAGGCTGACGAAGTTAACTAAGGATCTTGAACAAGACAAACTATACACACAAATTTTGATTTGATTTATCTATAATTGAGATAGATGGCTTTATTGTATTGTAAGTTATAGTTGAATGTTCACAGTGTATGGGAGATATGTTTGTATTTTTTGTAACAAAATATTGTGTAAACTGACTGAGTAATTAGATTCAGATTTAACTATTCTTCTTTCGAAGCCTATCAAAATACTACCTAACTAATTCTTAATTTCCGTTGCATTGGCAAATTTGTATGATTGATTATCTTTATGTGCTTGACCCTTTTCATTAATATTTAGAGAAAAATTCCATGATCTTACCGTTATCTCTCAACGATATGACTATTTGAAATTTAAAAATTTGTGTGAACATAGTTTGTGAGCAGCCCCAACTACAACAGAAAAATTTTAAATAATTTCTGCACCTTATATGTTCCAAATCACTACATCAGGTTGTAATATTTCTTTGTTCGATCGACCGTTGACTTTGATGTACCGGCAATTCAATCTACCGCATGTAGAGTGGCGACTCTCTGACGATGGTGAACATTTCCTTCCTTCGTCTAATAACCGACGTGATACTGAGTGGAGTGCTTACCGAATGCGACTGGTCTTCGGTTGTGAATGAATTTGATATAATCGTTGCTACCATAAACTTTCATTCCATCTTATTCGGTTGCTTTGCTCGCTGTGTTCCATTGAGTAACGCTGTATCTTTGAAACGCTTTCCATGGATCAAACCAGATTTAATCAATCTAAAAAATTTGATAAGGCTTGGAAAGTGTACAATTCGTCTCGTTTAGAAGATGACTATGAAGTTTATGAGGAATTGCGAAATAGATTCGTATCTGAAACCTCATCTGCCTGCTCAAACTACATGGAAGAGCTAAGGCAGTCTTTCATAAGCCACCCTAAACATTTTGTAATTTTGTAAATTCAAAAAGATATCACGATGGATATCCTTGTTCTTTTATCTCTGACGGCATGGTCATCAATAACACGCTCGCTACCAGTAACTTGTTTGCAGACTACTTCCGATCTGCGTATGGAATACCTGTCTAAAACGTCGACATAGCCAATTTCAATTACTTAATGGACTACCCTAAAACGACGTTGACAATGAAAGATCTATACATCGACACTGCCACTATACTAAAGCATATATCTCATCTCGAGAATAGTTTTCATCCTAGCCCTGATGGTTTACCGACCATAGTCCTTAAGCGTTGCGCCGATTCTCTCTCACCCTTGTTGGCTCACCTTTTCAATTTATCCATTTCTTCTGGCATTTTTCCAAACTTGTGGAAATATTCATCTATAACTCCAATTCACAAAAAAGGCAGGCCAATCGCTAAATTACCATGCGTTACCAAGCTCTTTGAAGCTATAGTTGCCGAGGTGCTGTCTTTCCACTCTAAGGCATTTATCTCGCCTTGCCAGCATGGCTTTATTAAAGGCAAATCTACCACTACTAATCTTTTAGAACTTGCGAATCTAGTCATTCCTGCGATTGAAGAAGGTTAACAAGTTGACTGCATTTACACCGACCTCACGAAGGCTTTCGATAAGCTAGATCATAATATTCTCATTTGTGAATTGAATATTCTTGAATTCCTTTATAAATTTATTGACTAGATTAAATCCTATTTCACAGATTGCAAACAGAACGTTCGCTTTCGTGGCACTCTATCCACTGACATAATCTCCACTTCGGGTGTCCCACAAGGCAGCCACCTCGGTCCGATTCTTTTCGCTGTTCATATTAACGATCTTATCACCTTCGCTCCTGGATCCTCCATTCTACTCTACGCCGATGACGCGAAGATTTTCAATATAATATCATCACTTGACAACTGTACAAACCTGTAACGCAATAAGACAAATTTTTTTAATTGCTGCGCTCTAAACCGTCTTTCACTAAATGCTGACAAATGCTCAGTTATCTCTTTCTTTCTCTTCAATTACTTTTTAAATGATATTATATTAACTCGTTCCAATAAAGTTCGTGATTTAGGTGTTCTATTAAACTCTGCTTTTACTTCTAATGACCACATTGACTCTATAATAATAAGAGCCAACTGTGCACCTGGCTTTTTAAAAAGGCGGTCTAAAGAATTCAATGACATTCGGATTACAAAAATCCTTTTCTGCTCTCTGGTTCACGCGATCCTTGAATATGGGTGCTTGATGTGGTCTCCATATTATAAGGAGCATATTGATCGAATTGAATCTGTCCAATAAAGATTCTTCATTTTTCTTTTTAGTTCTTTCCACTGGTCTGATCCTTTTTGTTTACCTCCTTATGATAGCCGCTTGCAATTATTGACCATGGACACTCTTGAAACTAGACATCAAAATTCCAAAGCTCTATTCATTCAATCACAATTCTATTCTCAATCGAAACGTGAACTCTGAGTTTTTATTATCAAAGTTAAACTTTCGTGTTTGTCACGGTGAGCGTAGACATCATAGCGCCTTATCCATCCCATTTCATAAAACCAATTATGGATTAAATGAGCCTACCTGCGCAATAGCCTTAAGCTTTAACTCAGCATATCGAATGTTCGACTTTAATCACACTGTTGAAATTTTCAGCTGTCGGCTTATCCGACCGTTCAACTGTTCTTAATAAATGCATAAATGTATTTTTTGTAGTAACCATTTTGTTGGTGAAACTGTGATTAAATAAATAAATAAATAAAATAAAAAAACTTATTGCTAAGTATATCTTGAACGGAGATGTTGGGTTTTGTCTCGAGCTTCTTTGTCTATACTTACAGACTTTGTCTATACTTACAGACTTTCTACCTAATTTTCTTTTCCTTATAACAGCTGACCTCTTTTTTATCATTCGCTATTACTCGTTTGAACGTTGAAAGTGACGTTTCAAGGTCCTTAGCAATCTTTGAAAACTTTATTTCGGAAATTTCGACGTAGTTGAAAATAATTTGCTCGCGTACTTTTTCTTGTTTCGACTTCATCTTGCCAATTAAAGAGCTCCTGGATGAATGAACACTAATAAAATTTTCTGTGCTCTATATAGAAAGTTACCACATGGCTTAAAGATCTAGAGCCGGTGTGCACATGGAATTATTCACAAAGAAAAGGGTCAAATTTTACTGGGTCAGATCTTACTTGGTGATTGGAAGGTAATCCTGAGATTGAATCATAACCTTAAGAGCCAGAGGAAAATCCCGAAGAAATACCATCTTTGAGACAAGCTTATGCGGCATTAAAAACAGTGTCAACCTTTATTGCCTTGAAAGATATTACTGAAAAAGTAACGACAGCGAACTTATTTCTCGTAGAAAGAAAATTGCAGCTACTTGAGCATTCAACTAAAATAGCAAAGACGATGGGAGATTACTTTGAAAGAAAATAAAAATATTTGCACATGCATTAAACCTTATGAATAAAGCTTTAATTAAACTAAACTTTATTAACGTGGTGAATGCGCCTAATATGTTACATAAATTTAAATATTTTTTTAGAAATTTTGAACTTTTTAGTGTATCGGGTACAACGTCTATCAGTTACAAAGCCCGTGTTCCATTATTACTATTTAGTACTCGCAAGTACTTCTGGCTACTTCCAACTACTCGCGCTCTCGTTCCCTAGTAGTTCATGAGTAGTTACGCCTATTTTTGCCGTGAGGTGGCTATTTAACTGTCAATAGATGGCTTTGATTTTTTCATGGTTATGTTGAATGTTTTCGTAGTTAAGAAATTAGAAATAGCCCTCATAATGTGTAGAAAGTTAAAAGAGATAATTTTCTGTTAGTTGCTTTTATATTTTCTGTCGATTGTGATAGTTTACACTTGTTATTTTCTCCCTTTATTCTCAACTGTTTTGCATTTGAAAACTGTATACAATTTGACAGGTTAGAACATGCTCGTATGAACGAAGATGGCGTTACTTGGGAGTACTAATTAGTAAAAATGGAACACTGCAAAAGACGAAATTTGTAAACAAAAGTAAATAAATATATGACTCTTTTGAAAAACAGTGTATCCTCCTAAAATTAAAATTTAAGGAAACGTTTTGGTAGGACTCTTAAGTGATAAATAAATTAGAAAATATTTACGAGTCGAATGTCTTTTGCTAACGTAAAATTTAAAATTGATTTTCGTTTTGAAAGCATTCTTAATTTCATGCAACTTAGCACATAATTAAATTTGTCTTCGTAAAAAACCTTTGGGAAGTTTTGACAGACAATGGCAGCTACTTGTTGTGCTCTTGTGACAGTATGTGGACTCGGTAAATATATGCACATACGTTCATTGATTCAAAAATAATACACTACACTTGATATACATTCAACCAAACGTTGTTGACTTTGTTTCAATCTTATCTGTGAATATGCATAAAAATCTCATAATCTGTATCTTCTGATAGTCTTTTTGCGTTTATGATTCTCAATTTCTACTAAGAATACTCTCAGTCAGCGTGTAACAGTTGAATAATTTTATTACTTCTCTTCTAATGGGAAAAATAATGTCGTCACTATACCAGACTATCTACATGCATATGTACGTTACGCCATCTTGGAAACACCAAGCCATTTTACCAAAGAAGGCTATATGAATTATTGTCGTCCGTTCACGAGCAATTTTCTGTTAATGTGGGAAAGATGGAAACTTTATCGAGTTTTATTGTCACGGATCAGCCGGTCTTGATGTCTTCAATAAACCAGGCAATTTTCAGGCAATGATAATTCGGTCTAGAGGAATAGGGTAAACTATGTTATCCGGAACGAAGTTGACATTTTCAGAATCAATAGAGCCAATGCTGAAGAATAAGGGTCATAAATTTCCCTCAAGCTTGGAAAGAGTGAGGAGAAAGCTATCATTAATTTGCGCTGTGTTCGTTGAACGGATGCGAAATGAGCGGACAATGTCCTCGAAGGCCAAGCAGTTCCTGGCCCGGCAGACAGCGCGACGAGATGTTTACGAAATTCAACTGTGATCGAATTTTTATTATTTTGCGTGTCTGGCCGTAGCTCGGTTGAATGGCATCAACATTTTATCAGCCCACTAGAAAAATTCCACAGGCAGTGAAGTGGGTTGTAAGCTGTTGGAATGATGCGACAGGGCGATTAATAGGCAGTGAACGGTTTTAGAGTCTTTTTGAATAGCTATCGTTTTCGAGGAGTTTTATGGCAGATAATATTCGTGAATTTTATGGAGCGAAATAATATGGTGGAAGTGAGTACATGGTGAAGCGGTTTGCCAATAGACAGTTACCTTTAAATAGGATAATAAGTTCCCGCACCCGCGGTTATTAGAAATGGGAGGTAGTTTAAGGATGGGGATGAGAGCAATTGGATGTGACTAATGATTAGTTCGTATTCAGTAGTTGTCTATTATCAGTAGTTGCGACCACTTGCCACGGATATTAGCACAAGGAGAGGTGCTAGTGACTATATCTTCAGCCGTCAGTTTAAATAAACGTTTACTTAAATAAATCAAAAATTTCCCAAACTTTTGTCAAATATTTGATAATAGTAATATGGCGTTAATACGCGAGCGTATGTGAAAGTGCTGCCAAATTCAAACTTCGTAACTTCATACGAATATAATTTAGAAAATAAAATTTAATTTGGATGATTGGCTCTTAAGCTGAAGGTATAACATGTAATGTTGTAACACTAATGTTGTAACATTAGTACGATCAGCAGTAGCGAAGCACATCTTGGAGGAGGATCACAACATAGCATGGGACAACGTGGAGGTGATTAAGGATGTACAGCGGGTACGAAAACTGGATGCGTACGAAAGCCTGAAAATATGGAAAACCCTAATGAATAGAAGACTAAACACAGCCCAAGGAAACAGTGCATCACCATTGTTCAGGCTAATTTGAACATTCATTTGATAGTAAGGAAGAAAATTTAATTAATATAGATCGTTAAATGTATTTCAGTAAAGTAATTAATAAACAATTAGTTGGTAATTAGTATAAGTCAATACTTTAAAAGTAAGCTTTATAAATAATATACCTAAGTTAGGTTAAGATTAGACCGATAGACACTGAAGAAGAGGGCAGATTACCCTGAAAATATCGATATTTGTCACAAAATTCAATACATCTAGCTTCGAAAGGAAAAATCATTTTTTTTTTTATTAAAATACTTGAAATTCAATTTAAATCCTTTTGAACAAGTCCATTCGAATACTGTCCTGCAGGATTTCAGTCCGGTATTTTTTCGCAGACATATTTTTCACTGAAAAAAATATGAAAAAATTAGAATTAAATGCTCAGGCTGAAAGACACTTATGTGTTTCAGATATCACTAACGCCAGAACCAATTAAATTGTTAACTTCAACGTAGACAAAATGTCAAATTAAAATGCATTTGAAACAATGGACGAAGGTCTAATGATAACGCAAACTTTGCGCCCAACGTGGGGATAGGACTAATTCCAATTTGCAACGATGACAGTAACACCATGTGCTTGGGATAAACTTCCTGGTCAGCCAAAAACTGAAGTCATTATCGGCTTTAACACTTTTAATTTGCAAACATCAGTGTCATAAATGCTCACGGCCCTAACAAGGAGTATGCTGACTACGAAAAAGAAGCATATTATGAGCAGTAGTATAGTTCCAGTTTTTTTATCAAAAGTTTTTCTTAGATCTGACTTTCTTGAACTTGTTACCAAATTCGAACAAGATAACGTCAATCATTTTAATGGCTAAAATTCCTTCAAAACCCGTAAGCAAACGCAGGTATGTATATAATTTTCTATTTCAAAACTTCAAGTCATGTCGCAGCTCTCATTTCATATATCCGCCAACATCTTAATTTTACAAATCTAATGAAATCTTTGTCACACTCAAATTTGAATTCAAACAAGTAAAACGATCAAATCGATAAAGTGTCGACGCTTCATTTGCAAACGTCAAACGGGCGTTAAAGTTATTTGCCTAAAGTCACTTTTTCGATGGTACCGATAAATTTGAACGTTTTTATCGAACAAAACTTGAGCAGCATCCAATAAATGGGAAGCAAGGCGCGAAAAGTTCCGAAAATAAGTCGTAAATTTTTCTATACATTGCTAGTCACAAAGTTAGATAAAATGATGACACCGATGGAATGATAAGACATGGAAAGAATGCCTGAAAGATGTGACAGAGTTTTCAAGGTTAATCGAATTTCAGTTTTGGTTGAGATGAGTGTGAAAATGAGTTTTTCAGATGAGTGTGAAAATTACTTTCAGTGTCATTTTAAAAACAAAATTGCTTTCAGGGACATGGTATGAAGGAGATATTGATTTGGTTGGGTAATTTATTAAATTATATTGACTTGTAAATTCGAACACTTGAAACGATGAAGAAAGTACAGAAATAACTATGTCGGCGTTTTTGACATGTTCTAAAACTCAAATTCCTATTGACAAATTCCAAAAACTAATGGGAATTTTCACCCTACCGATTTAGCGGTATTATTATATATAATACTTTAAATTCACATTTCACTATTCAAACGAGAGAGACAGAGTACACATTAATAGATGTTTGTGGTAAATCGGATATGTGCTTGTCAACGAACGGAAACTGGTACCAAATAATGAATTTAATTAAAAGCACTCGCAATGTTGATTAAAATTTGTTTGTTCATACCGCAATTGATTGATACACGCAAAAACTACAAATGAACATTACATACGACACAAATGGTTTACCGCTACTATTGTGTTAAAGTTTTTAATTACCTTATTGAGTGTTTCCAGGCAAGCGAGGATGTTTTATGGTTACGCATACATATGTATATAAAGACTGACTTGTGCTGTTGACTCATAAAGTGGTTGAATTGCTCTCGTATATTTTATAGTATGCGGTGGTTGTGGTTGATATTAAATTAACATATAATTTAGTCGAATTTACATGAAACGGTTGATTGGATGGTTTGATATTCTAAAACCTTAGGGAATATGTTCCTCGTATGTTGAGCTAGCTAATTTTGCTAAGGTTCGCAAATTTTGCATGCTCTAAAAATTCAGCGTGAAAAAAATTACAAGAATTGTTCATCGATTTCCTGTTAATTGGTTATTAATGCACGAAAATATGTAACGGCTCCAAGTTACGATGCGCATGACGAGATTCTTGATAGTACTTAAGCGTACAGAAGCGACCGTGATTATTGTTCTACGGGTCAGTCGCGAGAAAGTGGTGTCTTACTTGCTGTTAGCAACACATTTTCAAGTGAGCTCGTAGATACTACCCCAAATGCTGTTTTCCAATATATAATTGTTCGGATCTCCTCTAGTAACAACTCAATTTACATCGCTGTTGTCTACATCCCCCCTAGATCTGACGAATCCATCTACAGGAATTTTTGTGACACAAGCAACATCACTTAACGAAATAGATAAAATAATAGTTTTGGGTGATTTCAATCGTCCTAATCTATGCTTTGTTCCGGATGAAAAAGACTCTTACCTTCTCCCCGTAATCCTTGTAGACACCAACGATTTCAACCTTGCGAGTGCCTTTTATGGTAATGATTTACAGCAAGTCTCCCACATCTCTAACCAAAATGGTAATTGGTTAGATCTAGTCTTCACGAACGCTTATGACGAAGTAGTGGTTAGTCCAACTAAAGACGCTGAGCATCTTTTTTGCAACAGTTTTCACCACACAGAACTGTCAGTCGAACTTTCCACTCCTGATTCCAACTACTTAAAAACTTGCGATAATTTAATTGTACTTGACTTCCGAAATGCTGATTATGAAAGCATTAAACATGTTCTTGATACTACTGATTACACGAATACTCTTTCAACTCAGGATCTCACAACCGCCTCCTTTTTTTACAATAAAATTTTTGACGCCGTTGAAAGATATGTACCAAAGATAAGTTGTCTGAGCCATGGCTTGATAGAGACCTTAGGCATTTGCGAAATCGTAGAAACAAACTTTATAAGCGGATTAGAGAAAATACTGACGTTAGTCCTGCTATTCAGGAATAGTATAATGAAGTTGCTAAGCAATTTTTAGCAAAGTCTCATGAGGCTTATGATACTTGCATTAGGTCAACCGACGAAAATATAGTCCACGACCCAAAAAAAATTCTTCGATTTTGTTAATGTGGAGCGAAAAACTACTAGAAATTTCCCGTGATGAAATACGTAAAGCTATTTTGGATCTCGACTGCAACAAAGGTTTTGGGCCTGATCTTCTTCCTGCGTCCTTCTTGCGCAAGTGTGTAGAGCAGCTTATAGCTCCCTTGCATATTTTCTTTAATAGATCACTTTCGTCGGGAATTTTCCCATTCTGTTGGAAGCTTTCGTATGTCACACCCATATTCAAAAATGGTGATTGACGCTGTATTGAAAATTATAGGGGCATTGCCATTTTGTCTTTGATTCCGAAACTTTTCGAAAAGGTGGTATACGACCAACTTTCTCCCCTAGTTGATTCCCGTCTGAACGAGCAACAACATGACTTTAGAAAAGGTCGCTCAACTACTATGAATTTAACAATTCTAATCTCAGACGTTCTATGCAAAACGGAAAAAGGATATAAAATTAGCGCAGTCTACACAGACTTCAGTATGGCATTTGACAGAGTTAACCATTCCACCTTAATTCTTAAGCTACAGAAATTCGGTATTGCCGGGTCTTTACTTAGATGGCTGACTTCCTACCTTGGCAATCGAAAACAATGTGTAAAATTTCAAGGACTTTTATCGCAAAACATTACTGCTACCTCTGGTGTACCACAAGGTAGTCATCTTGGCCCACTTCTTTTTAATAAATTCTTTCTGACCTATCTGACGTCCTTTCAAACATACCTCATTTACTCTACGCAGACGATCTCAGAGTTTATCAGACCATTGAATCCAAATCGGATACCCTCTTTCTTCAATCCAAGCTTGATTCACTTGATCATTGGTGCAATGTAAACGAGCTCTCTCTCAACATTAAGTTTAATGTTGAGAGAGAGTTTAATTTTCAAGTTATTAGTTTTTCCAAAAAATGCACGGTCACACACAATACGTACTTCCTCGACAATAATATGATAACCCGAGTTGATAACATTGCTGACCTCGGTGTTATCTTCGATGAAAAACTCCGCTTTACTTTACAATACGATAAAATAATTTCTCGTGCAAACAATCAACTAGGCTTCATCAATAGACGTGCCAAACAATTTCGTAACCTGTGGGTCACCAGATCTTTATACACTTCACTTGTACGTCCTATTCTCGAATACGCTTGCATTAGCTGGAATCCTACTTTTGAAGTCCACAGTGACAGACTCGAGTCAATACAAAAACAATTTTTACTTTTCGCCTTGAGAGAACTGTACAACCCTTATGAGTTTCGACTGGGTCATTTAAACTTATCGACACTAGCCTCCAGAAGAATGGTGATATCGGTCTGCTTCACGTTCGACGTCATTAAAGTCGCTATTAATTTAGAATTCCTGAATAACAAAATTTTGAACAGTATCCCTGTGAGGAACACCAGGTCCAATCGTTTCCTAAAAGAATATTCTCATTCCACCACATACGGAGCTAATGAGCCAGTAAATAGACGCTGCAGACTACTGAACAGCATAAGTAATTTATATTCCTCTACGATTTCCAAATCATCCTTCAAATCCTCTCTTTTTCGTGCCATCAATACCCCTAAACTTTAAGCTATAGCTTATATGTCAATGTTTTATTTATTGATTTTTATTTACTAATTTATTTGTTACTTTTTTAATTTGTTTATTACATATTTAACTTGTTTTTTTTTTACTCTTCCATTTTATTTTTAATTTGATGTCTTATATGTGATTTTGTAACTTGTTTGGTGAATAAATAAATAATAATTATGATAGCAGTGGCCCAATATATGCGATTCATATATTTTTCATATACACGATTCATACATATTTATACTTCTCTGAACCTCGGCATCAATATAAATTGAGGTCATAGTTGCACCACATTCTCTGGCGACACGGCAAATATAATTGCCTGGTGTAATGAATCGATTTGAGAACCAATTAGTCAAGTCGAAATATTCAATTTGCAGCTAAGCTATTGACCGTTAATAGTCCTATGATAGAGTCCGTGCGGTTTCGTATCGTCAATAGCACAACACACATTTATGCAAATATCATCATGACATATCAAGAACCTACTGACATATAATGAAATTTACAAAGCCTCTGTCTTGTTCGTCCTCAGTCCTGTCTATGGATATCTTTTGTGTAGGCATTTAGACAGTTCAGTTAATTGAAAATCCGATAATTCAATTATCAGGCTTTAATTTTAGATAAATGATTCGTTGACAGTTGATATCAATTGGAACTTCATAAACGGTAGTCTTCTGTGCGATTTGTCAGAAAAATGATGATAGGCGGGATTAAATTAGTATATTATATGATATATTCTCGGATTTTTCTCGATTTGGCTGCTACTTTTCCGCATTTTCGTCAAAATCCCTACTAGAGAAGACTATACACGTAACATTACATTTTGAACAGGCACCTATTCAGAGCTAGATGAATTCAAAGCTCGGTGCGCGGACTCTCACTGGAACCTGGATTCGAACCAGCTACCCCACACACAAGAAGCCAGTACTCTACTCACTATGCTACTCAAGCGTCCACGTAACATAAACAATAGCAAAATAAATGTCACTACCCACGCAACGAAAATTCGGTGCTATTGACGATAAACATATTGCACTCACTATGATTTAATATGAACGCAATGCACATACACAATAGTTTTCACCAGGCACAGGGCATAGCTCAAGCTACTCTAGGGTTTGGCGGATCATGAACAATCTATAGAAATATAGGTTGACTACGAATAACAAATAAGCAATTCTTGGCCGAAAGCGGTAAAGAAAAAGGAGGAGGTGCAAATGCCTTAAAAATGCATTGAAATTTTCTACAATAGGACAAGTCGACGCCGTCCTTAACTAAGCATCTTGGTTTGGAGAAATGGAAGCCTGTTTGCAGACATCAAGTCCGAGCTGGGTAAAGATTTGATTACGGCACACTGGAAAATGATTGACTTGATTGCTGTGAGCTGGTAATAAACGGGTTGTAGGCCAATACTAGCATTGCCGGCGTCTCATTAAAATTATGGCACTTTTGTAATAACGCTCGAAACTTGCATTGTGAAGTTGGTGGTATAGGTCTACTTTAAGATGTAAAAGAGTTCCTTCCTGGTTAATGATGACCTGGCTCTGCACACAAGTTTCCATAAAGTATCGTGTGAACTTTCACGTTGCCTCACTGCGTGTAAAAAAAATGTTTTAGGGAGAATAATAAAAGATAAATACGGATAAGTAAAAAACCACTGATATTTTAATGTTTTTTAACAAGAAGCGAGATTCAAGGCCCGACGCCGGGCTGTTCTGCCACGATGATGATGATGATGAGATTTTGGAAGCATAATTATTCAATGAATTGAAACGCAAATTGAATTAGAATGTAGAAAAAATGTTTTAGATACCATATAATGATATAAAAATGTTTTAAACAAATATATCTAAACAGCGCCCAGTGTGGGTAATGCGATCAATTTACGATTTATTGACATAAGTTTTGAATGTTGTTTGCTCAAATTTTTGTTAAAATTAAGCTAATAAACATTTATGCACGAAATGCACTAAAGCATGATGATGTTAGGTGAGGTTTAGGGTAATTGTTTTTGAGAGCTCGATAATATTGAATCAAATTAAATTAACTAAATCAAACGCAAATAATGCCTCAGTAAGCGTGTTAATAAATACGTTAGCTCACAGTGTGTATCAAGTCACAATATCAAAAACAGCATACAACAACAAAAAGAAGCAGTTGGCTGAAATGATAATTTTAATCTTAAGAATTAGGGATCACACATGCTTGCAGCTGGTGCTCTACCCACCTTGTAATATAATAAAGAAATATGTAGGTTAGAATTATCACCATCTTGAAATTAGAAACATTGAAACCTGAAAGTTGTCAGAAAATTTAAGGTAATATCTTATATTTTTTCCAACCACATCTCCAATATCCATTTTATCAGTTTTCATATCCATTTCAATTATCTCCGAAACGTTCACTCAAAAACTCTTCATTTCATCACAACAACGAAACTCCGGCACAATTAATTTTTCATGCGATAAAACACTCTTATCGGACACTTTCCATTTCAGCTTACAAGAGCACATGTGAGCTAGAAGTATGTCAATTTAGTCGTTCTCTTATGTATCTTTGCATACGTGTTTGCACCTGCTTCTTGGTTACTTTCCAGGAAGCTGTCGGATTGAAGCGCTCATATGGAAATTTATGTCATTCGAAATTGAAAATTTTCCAGAGTGTAAAAAGTTTAAGGAATCTGCGATAAAAAAATGATTTCAGCCTTATTACCATATTCATCGGCTCCTTGTTATGGCAGGTATGTGCTGTTATCCTTTTGATTGGAGCGAAAGTGTTCGGAATTTAATTTAAAGATGCTTAGCTAGGAATGGAAACATAAAAGCTCTGCTTGGATATTTTTCATATGGCATTCAGTTCTGTTGTTTGAACAGTTTTCAGAGTGGTTAAAACATACCCAGACGTTATGATAAATTGTCAAATACAGTTGTCTACAAGGTCGGTGTTGACATTTTAGCTGAGGTGCTATGAAAAAAAGCTGAATATTAGTAAACATAGTTGAAAATAGAATCAAGAATTGTCGAATCAGTTGGCATTTACAAAAATGTGCGAACAACTACGTAGCTTCAACAGGCACGTGAAAAAATCTTTAGAATCATCGAGTCTCCAGAAAAATATTCGTTTTTCATTCCCCACCCAGTCAACTTGAATTTTTAAAATTTCGCGTCCCATAATAATGGATACCCTTCACTATATATTATATATTATTTATTGTACACTCCAAATTTCTATTCACAAGAACTCACCAAAGAATCATCAGATCATTACAAAATTTACGGTATGTTCTATTCTAGCTATACTTCGAAAATGTGGGCAGCCTTGCTGCTTGAAAATATCATTAATCAAAAAAACATTTTCTATCCCTTTTACGTCCCATTCAATCATCTGATCAAAACAAAATACACAGAGTAGGTAGGTATAAACGTTAAGGATATTCTATGTAATTTGAACGTTGGAGCTAGCTTATCAACAACACTGGTTATCAACACTGGTCACTTTGATGCTAACTTTTTATAAACACCTTTTAATTGAAACAAGCAACAAGTGTTTGAATTTCTTAATATTGAAATATTCGCTTCCACTAACTCTCAGTATCTTTCAGAGCCTATAGCACGCACCAAAAAATGTTTACACGTTTCCCTTACTTTTCTTTGAAAATTAAACTTTTCAGTGCTTAAATCTGGTATCAATCCAAAGAAAGTAGTAATGATGGCTACACTTGTAAAATGTGAAAGAACAATCAATATTCACTGAGAAAACACATGGCGCCAGACGCCATAATTTATAGAGTTCTGGCGCCATGTACATAGTCGATTTAGGGATTGTGATAAAATATGGCGCCACACGCCATAATACATGGCGGAAAGTACATAGGCCTCCACGCCATGTACATGGCGTGGCAGACTATATTACATGGCGTGGAGGACTATACTGTATGGCGTGGAGGACTATACTGTATGGCGTGGAGGACTATACTGTATGGCGTGGAGAACTATACTGTATCGCGTGGAGGACTATACTGTATCGCGTGGAGGACTATACTGTATGGCGTGGAGGACTATAGTACATGGCGTGGAGGACTATAGTACATGGCGTGGAGGACTATAGTACTTGGCGTGGAGGACTATAGAACATGGCGTGGAGGGCTATAAGCATAGCGTCTGCTCCAATGCACTATGGCGTGTGGAACTATGTGAAATCGATTATGTACATGGCGCCAGAAGTTTATAAATTATGACTTCTGGCGCTATGTGTTTTTTCAGTGCATCTGAAGATGATCCAGTTCACATCCAACAAAACGCCACGAGTCTTCTCAGCTCGATGCTCCGAACTGAAAATTCCCGAGGGATAAATAACTTCAAGGAGCTTGCTGACATTTATACATCTCCTCACACAGCATGGCTGCGAGTTATAATTGTAGTGCCATGAGCCATATTACATGGTTCATGGCACCATGTAATATGGCGTGTGGGGCCATAATTTCTGCACCATGTAATTATGGCGCTGGGAGCTATACTGCATGGCTCAGGGTACTATGTACATGGCGTGTGGCACCATAAATGCTGCGCCATGTAACATGGCACCACGCGCTATGTAGATTCTGACATTATGGCGCTGGGAGCCATATTGCATGGCTCAGAGTACTATGTACATGGTGTATGGGGCCATAAATAATGCGCTATATTACATGGCTCTGGGCGCTATGTGGATTTTTTTCAGTGTTGCCACTTAAAAAACTGTTAACATTCACATTCAAATAAGGTTTCATACAAAAAATAAATCAAAGGCTAACTTTCGCACAAACCTTCATTACGCTTTATATCATTACCATCGCCACCTGATTGGCTGGGGTGATTACATCAGGCAACACAATTTTATTGCCACCAGTGAACATCGAAACAAATTGATTGTGGCCGAGGAGCTGATACACCGATGAAACTTGGGTCCAGAAGACCTACCAGTCTCGACGTCCAGTAACATTTGTTGCTTGCGCTCTATTGTGTCTTCAATTTTATAGTTGAAATTCAAACTTCTATATTTGGATTACATTCTAATTCACTGATTTATATTCTTAATCCAAACTTAATGTGTATGCTTACAAACTGGTTTCAAACGACTAATAACTAGTTACAAACAACGATAGAGAAGAAGTATTGTTTCAATTGTATGTGTAACTTGGTTTTTCATTCGTAGAGACATATTTCAATTCAATTAAATCAAATTTATTACACACTCCTAGGTTGTTGCCAGAGTTGCCAGAAAAAAATACAGAGAATCTTGGAAAAATTTTCAAAAAAACCGGGGGAAACCTTGGGATTTTAGTTTCAATGAAAAACGTAGCTTAGCTTCAGTAAAAACGATATCATTTTAATAAAACCATTTATTTCAGCAAAAAAGAAAACAATGCAAGTCAAAAAAAAATAATTCATAAAACCAATTATCTGCGTACTATGATTATGCTTTAATATATATTTACCGAAAATAATTTAAGGATTTCATTTAATTCTATACCTGCACAAGTTTCATTTCTGGAATTCAAATATTCTTTCGACAAAACTATGCCACTTAGAATATTTGTTTGTAATCGATTGTTCGTTTTATCGTTTATTGATATTAATTTGAGAGAAAGTTCTTTCTACACTCGCAAAATAATTGAGTGTGAATAACAGATGAAAAATAAAATTTCTCAAAATTGGAAAAGATGTCTTATGTTCTCATGTTTCGATTTTAGTCATCTGTTTCCAAAATAACTCAGCATTGTCGGTTTCAAAATCGGTGAATTCAATATTTCTTAGACTCATTCACTGTGAATTTATATTCTGCAATTCTGATACTGATATATTTGGCTCACAAGCACAATATAATTTTAACAGTGCGTTGTGAATACTAAAATATAATCTTTCAGTCTATTTAACTAGACATTCACTGCAAGCCCCTAAGTAATTCTATGGTAAAAATTACATTTCATTTAGAAATTTTACATCCTTTCTTTTGGTTTTCTCTAAGTAATGCCTTTGCATATAATTATTGAATATTATTTTCGATAATCTTATTATTTCCAAGTTAAGCCAAAATATTTTTGGTGGTTCACTTTGAAAGGGTTTATTTAATTGCAGAATTCAACAAAGAGCTAGCCGCAAGCTGAGCTTTTCAATGTACCTTTTTGTTTGACATTTTGATTTGCCTTTTTGTTTGACATTTTGATTTGCGGTATGTGAAGTTTTGAAAATTTTACTTAAATATTTATAATATCAAAGTTTCAGAGCAAGTTTGAAACTATCTAGAAATTTTGAATAAAATCTGGGTGTCTGGAAAATGTTGTGAAAGTCTGGCAATCTCCAGACTTAAATCTGGATCTGGCATCACTGGTTGTTGCCAAAGTTGGAGTATTTGTGTATGTGCGTGTGCTAGAGCTCCATCATGTCCAGTTCAGAGCGTGTGAGATACCATTCTCTCCGCTCTGGCGCGAATAGATCTATCGAGACCACTCCCGACTACCACTAACAAGGCTTCTTCCAACACAGTGCGATAGCTACAGGCGATCCATATCAGGTCAGGGTTCTAAGACCTAAGACCATCTTATACCGATTTTACAGGTTTTTGTTATTAATGTATTTGTTTCAGCTCCCTTTCTCTCTAGCGAACGCGTATCGATAGGTTTCAGTTAGGTATGCCCTTGCCTCCCCAGCTCATGTGTGACAACTTTTGGGTCCTGAACGAACTAAGCCCTTATCATCGTTGCGGCTACTTGATATTCCCAGAGCTTAGCATTACTATTCCCGAAGCTCATCCACCCCATTATTTCCCATAACGAAGCTCATCCACCCATCCTGGCCATAACGAAATTGGCACAGAAGCATCCGTCCCGCATTGATGGTAGGGTGCTTCGCTGGTACCGGCTAGGTGACTGCACTTCCATTTCCAGGAAATTATGTTTCAGATGCAAATAATTTCTCTAAAATAATCAAACGTATTTTTAAATTGGAATTGTTTTTGCGGGATGATTAAAATTGAACAACTTTTTATTTACATTAAAAATTTTAATCTACATTGAAGATTCTATTTTGACAAAGTGGTTTCGAAAGTATGCACTTCTCATCAGACACCAGCACACAGTGCATACTTGACTGGCGTGACCACTTGCAGTTGGAAATCATTAATTTGTATTTATGCTAGTTGTGACAAATTTTGACATCTCCGACTTATATCCATCGATATAATTTTACTTGTAAAGGTTATTGAATGTGATCATGGTTCCCTTCTTAAACTTTATCTTATGGTACATAGGCTTAAAACTATGTAGCAAATAAATAAGCGGCAGCAAGAAATTTCAATAATAAAACATACATATATATTTATATATTTTTAAATTTCAGAAATATATTAAAATTAAGTTCTAGCTACTTGCAACAAATTCCAACAATTTTTTTATTATATACGTTCTTTCTTTTTGAAATTTAAGAACGTACTTTAAACATTAAATCATTCTCGAAAAAAAAAACCAAAAATAATCCGTACTCACATCTGAAATTTCATCCACGATTTTACCAATGTCATAAATTTCTATCTTCTTTAAAAACTTTCACTCACTTACGAATCGATTTCTTCGTAATATTATGAATTATGACTTTATCGCAAGCTTAATTAAATCCATTCAAAGTTAAACTGAAAAGTTTCACTCGACAGTCTTAATTATGCTCCCGGGAAAATTAATTGCCAGAAATAATTGTAAGTTAAGCGTGTCTTGTTCGTCGCTCAACGATGATGAATGAGACCAACTACAGTCAAGCAAAATAAGTACATGGTAAGGATTCTTTGAATTTTTGAGTGTTTTGAAATTATGACAAGTTTAGTTTTTGCAACGTAAAAGTATGGTAGTTTATTACTATCAAAGGTTGACACAAGAAGGAAAACGAAAAGAAGATATGCCCCTTTTTTATAAATGTATCAGATGGAAGATTTTTTTGAAAGAGTTGAGAGCTGCTAAGAGAAGTGGAAAAGCTTGATACGGAGAGCTGAATTTGTGGAATAAAAGAAGTAATGAAATTTAGGTGAGTTTACTGAATGGGAGAACTTATGTTGATGCAACAAAAAGGAATTGGGCGAAACGGCTGCAAGGTGACAGTAAACTCTGATTTGAAATATCTCAGAAATAATTACAGGATTTGAATCAAGTGTAGAAGACGGAATCGCGAATCAATACAGCTACATCTTAAAATGATTTCAGTTTTTTTCAGAAAATTGTTTTATTTCTAATTTGTCCATAGAAGATCCTATTGTGAGCAGTCAAGTTTGAAGAATTTCAATTATAAGAGCAATACGAAACGTTGAAAATGTAATGAAAATCGCTCAAATACTAGTGCAGTAATTTTTCGTAATTTCATCTATCACTTGAATATTTTTTAATCAAACATCGTGTCTTTTCGGGTTGCTTGAAGAAATCCAACAGTACCGTGACATTGAAGTGCCGTTATTTTCATTATACCGGCAAGCTGTTGACGGTGCCGGAAAGTTATGTCTGTAATGAAAGCATTTTCAATTTTCTTCAGTTAGCGTCGTGATCCGTACATGAAAACTGTACATAGCGACAGTGTTTGTATATGAGTACATTCTACTCTGAACCTAGGTCAAATATTAGAGCTTGCCGAAAACGAGAGATGCGAAGGACTAAAATCAGCAGAATTAAAGTGTCATTGAGTTTGGTTTAGAAAGTGAAATGAACAAGAGCAAACATTACGACCATATTATTTTGCCTGAGCAGAAAATTAAATAGCATAAAACGAAGCTTGAGTCGGTGAGATGGTTTTTATCACAGGTATTATATTAGTAAGACCTGAGTTTAGTTATTTGTCTTGAATTGTGAACCCCACAACGAGCGGGTGACTTTATTCTGTCTTCAAACATCACGAAAGATGTAAACGAGATTTTAGATTGTCACCTCATTTCACTTAGGGTTGAATGATACTTTCTGTTAAATTATGTACTCAGAGATGGTATCATTTTCAGTTTTAATTTCACCTTCCGCTTAAAGTTTTAAATTGTTCTTTTCTTTTCCACCTTGGGATTTATGTATGTATGCACTTAAAATTCATGTCACTTGGTATTTTAGCTATGACTAATGGAATTCAGTTAAGCAAGTGTTAAATTTTAGTATTCACTTAAATATTTTGTCAATTTCTATGTAATTTATATTTTAAAGGACATTCATCTGTTTATCAAATAAATAAATATTTTTCGGGGCTCTATTGATACTGTTTTATATTCACATGCTGTTTCTAATAATATTCTTATTCAGACTTCTTCCGTTGTGACTCTAAAACATGAAGAAAAATAAAACAATTTTAAATTATCTACAAACTTCTCCATGAACTTTCCATCAATTTTAATTCTGAAAACTGTTTCTTCTTCGTTTATCACCATGTGATCATTTTTTTGGAGCTAAACAAGAGTGTGGCCAATGGCTGATAAGTACAACCACGAGTTGTACGAGGTTTTTGATGAGCCAGAGGTTGCTACAATAACCAAACTGCGGAAGCTGCAATGGGCTGGCTACGTGCAACGAGTGGACGAGCATCGAGTACCTAAGAAGGTATTAGACGGAAAGGCCGAGGGTCGAAGACCAGTGGGAAAACGCAGAAAACGCTGGTCTAGACTGCGCAAAGCTGCTCGGTTTTCGAAATTGGAGGACGCGGTCATTGGATCGACACAACTGGAGGCGTCACCTGCGAGAAGCCAAGGCGTCACCTGCGAGAAGCCGAGAGGGGCTGTAGTGCTACGACGACAACGACGATCATTTTTATGGGACTAAACAGGTGGCTATTGCAATTCTCACAATGTTAATATTTTTTGTTTATTGTCACTACAAGATCATTGCCATTTGAAAATTTCATGAAAACATCACTTTGTAAAGAAATAACAAAAATTTACAAAACCAGCCATAGCTGGCAGCCCTGTCACGATTTTTCTATTAGCTTTCTACCAAATTTGGCTTACTATAAAGTCCATTTACCATATTTCTAAATGGCGAAAATTTTTCTGAAGGGTCGATGATTTGAAAGTTTTCACTTTCAGTGCATGCCGCAGCTGCAAGACTGCCAGCATGTTCATAGAAACCTACGTGCGTCTACCATTTAAAAAGTTTCATAACGATTTGATTGTCTTGTCAAAAGTTATCGAAATTCAAAATTTTTCAAATCGCTCGATCTTATTTCAGGCACCTAGTGCACACATAGGGTTAAAAACATTTCCAAATCATTACTAATATAACGGTATTAACAGAAAACTTTAAAATACGTTCAAAATTCAGTTCGTATACTCAAAGTCATTTGTTAATAGAATTATAAGGATAAATAAAATATCACTAAAATGACCGCTGCCGCAAAAGGGTTAAAAACAATCAACATTTGGTGAAACCTTGGTCTATTCTACATGTACACAAATGTTTTCTGAAATTTTCATCTCACACGGTTTGTTTTTTTTTAATAATTTTAATTTTATTCTTTAAATTGTACATAGAATACTAATTACTAGGGCTATTTAACATAAAAGAACTTATTATTCATTTATTTTTCGGTGTCCACTTACCCAGGGTTAACTTAGCTATATAAAATTTAAATATAGGGTGTTTTTTAGAGGTATAGAACTTTAAATAAAATCAAGTACGAATAAACTATTTTGATTGCCATAAAATTGGTTTTATTTGAGAGATAAATCTCTGCCATTTTTATTTGAATATGATTTTGGGTGTGTGAGCGCCACAAATGGTGCGGAAGATGTCCAAACGAGAGGTCCAATTTTCGACTACTCTAACCAATAATTGGGGCCGTATCCCGCCAATAACGTGGCGAATGTTGTCTTCCAAATGTCAAGCGTCTCGGGTTTGTCGGTGTAGACGAATGATTTGACGTATGTCCACAAGAAATAGTCCAGCGGTGTTAAATGACAAGATCTTGCAGGCCAGTTCACAGGTCCAAAACGAGAAATTATGCACTCATCAAATGCTTCTTTCAATAAGTCGATGGTTGCACGAACGGTGTGGCATGTCCCGCCATCCTATTGAAACCAGAGGTCCCCTGCATTACGGCAAGTCAATTCCGGAACGAGAAGGTAATTGATCATGGCTCTATAGCGGTCACCATTGACTGTAATGTTATTCCCAGCAGCAGTTTTGAATACATATGGACCAATTATTCCACCGACTCATCAAGCACACCAAACAGTGATTTTCTCCGGATGTAACGGTTTTTGGACAGCCACCTGTGGTCGTTCATCACTCCAAATGTGGTAGTTTTGTTTATTGACGTAGCCATTCAACCAGAAATTATCCTCATGGCTAAACAAAATCAACAAAAAAAGCAACGCTAAGGAGAACCGTTTTTTTTTTTCGAAATAAATATGCATAATTTGCAAACGTTGCTCAGGCGTCAACTTATTCAAGGCAAAATGGCAAATCAAACTTACCATAAAACGCATTTGTCGTCATGCCCATCTTTTCGGCGAAAAGATGTCTGATGCGCTGAAATGCGGACCAGGTTATTTTAATTTTATGTCGAACATAGGAGCTAAATTTCAATCATTCATGAATGTCTACTCCAAGATAGCGCAATGTAGGGCTAAGAGTGATTCTAGAAGCGCCGAACAAGACAGCGACCTTTTTGGTCTTATTGCGGATGGTTTGAGATCCCCGATACTTAGAAAGGTTCCTGAATACAATCAGCTGTGTTTTACTATTATTTAGCTTGATGCCACATTCATCAAAATAAAATCTTACGTTGACCAAATAATCTTCTAGGCTCTTCGCAACTTTGAGCGGGTTTTTGCTCAATGCAAGTAAGAGCGTGTCATCGGCATATTCGAGGATTTGAACTTGGGGTTGGCTCACTGAAATGGGAAGATCAGCGAAGAAAATGGTATATAAAACAGGTCCAGTGACAGAACCTTATGGCACTCCTAATATCGTAGGTGCTCGGAGTCAATTTGTTCCATTAAAGCTTACATAAAATTGTATATTGCTAAGAAAGCTTGCGGCGAGTCGTATTTCTATTTCCAGAAACCTCAACTTGATCAACTTGTATAGAAGACCTTCATGCCAAACACTATCGAAGGCGTTTTCCAAGGCACAAACAACCGTTGGAGTGTCTCGCTCATTCAGGTGCGACACAAGCTAATCGTGCAAGTACGAGATAGCGTGCTGGATCTCATGCTCCGCTTAAAGCCAAATTGATAATCTGGTATAATATTAGCGAACTCACAGTAAGTGAAAATCATTTCCAACCAAACTTTCTCAAAGAACTTTCCCAAATTAAGATGCAGAGCCCTTGTAGCCGTTGTTCAAGGCATTATTGAAAATAATGGAAAGTAGTCTTAGCATAGAGATTAGATGATGTTCAACAATAAAACTAGACACTTCATCATACCCAGATGGGTTTTTGCTTCTTATACCGCGCAGCAATAGTTCAATCGGTGAATTTTTCACCAGCGTATTCCGTATGTTCTAACATTCGTGATAATTTTGCATACTTTTGTAGCCAGATGCTGTCAAAATTTAGAAACATCAGGTAATACCCGAATGTGAACATAACAATCTGAGTTGATACATATTAACGCTTAAATCAACTTTAAATGAGAAATTTAAAGAATTTTTCGTATTCAGCTGAATCGTCTAAAAGCACACTAGCCAGCGTCAATAGCTTTATGCGATGCATTTCAACAAGACAAGGAGTACAAATTTCGGTAAATTTAACATTATATTTCCGGAAAACTAATTGTATCCTAATGCAAAGAAAAAAATATGTCCTCATCTTCTTATTGGCCTAATCTAATAAAACTTCTCGTCAGCCCTGAACGCCTACCTAACCGAAAGTCAATGATTCTTCCATCAATAGTAGATTTTAAACGAAAAGTTTTAATTTGAGCCCATCACTCAGAGCAACATTCAATCGGACACTCACACAAAACTATAAATCCTATGAAAACACACCATCCTTCCAAATTACACCCTAGAATGGCATTCGCCCTATTGATCCCCGATGTACTACGTCTACCTTGCCACATTTCTATTAAAAAAACCGTTTCACAGGTCGATGCGTTTCAAGGTTTCTTCCTGTCACAGCGTTTACATGACACCCAGTCGTGTAGGAGTCGAAAGACTTCAGACATTCTCAGGGTTAAATAGGCAGACACCTGTTATGGGCCATTTACATTGGCGTCCATGCGTCCAAGCGTCCATGCGATCTAGCGTGTTTTGCTTACACGAGTCAATTTGATTTTGTTTATATAGGCGGGTCTAAAGCGAAGGAGGTGGAGTATGCTGATTCATGTACAATACATTTTAAAATGATTTCTTTCGCTCAGTGGCATGTGTGGATGATTCGTTGGTGATCATTTAAATATATGTTTTGTGGATGATTATTTTCTTATATGATGATGTGGATAATATATATTTTGCATCCTTACGTGCATGACTATTACGAAAACAAATTGAATGCATCTGAATATCTAGACACAAACATATATATGTAGGTATATATACTCATATGGATAAATACATACAACTTTCTGTTACCAATATATTTGTACGGAGCAAAAAAACATCATCATAAGCGTGTAAAATCCATCCACTTATCGCCTTAGCCCCGCCTTCAAAAAACTGGATTTGAGTTGACTTGACTCGTGTAATCTAAAAACGCTTGGACGCGCGGACGCATGGACGCTTGTCTAAATGGCCCATAACATTTATTTCTCTTGATTCAAATTGTATGTTGCAGCCTATTTTATTTCCCAGTGGGCGTTCAATACACGGTAGCAGTTTTTACCGAATCTAAGGTATCGCTGTGGATGAAGAAAAGAATATGCAGTTAATATCATTCAAATAGTGAAAAATCCTATAAAAATCACTATTGATATGTAAATCTTTTGGATTTCAAATAAGAGCCTACAGTATATGAGTTAAATTTCTTGGAAAAAAGATATAACCTGCATCAAAGATCTAAATAAATGTCGTCTGACATCTTTTTCTGTCATTCTAATGAAAATACGATTTTAAATTGGAACTCTGACTACTATGTATTTGTTAAGTAAACGGATACTGAGCTTGAGTAGTATCGAATAAATGTAAATACAAGCGAACAACGAAAAAGAGTAGGAACCACGTAAATGGATATTTACAGTAACGAAAACGACGACTTTTAACCAAACATTCGCCGAAAAATCGATTTAATTTAGATAGATTGCTGAAGACGAGTCACTTCGAAGCTTTGAAGTCCTCAAAGTATTCATCGGAGAATGAAAACGATGTCTCTAGATTCGCCCGTCTAATGGCAGATACTGATTACATTCGGATTCGTTTAAATCCAATATTATTCATGGAAGCTAGTAAACATGTACATATGTATGTTGGTTTAAAAAATGATCAAACAGTTGCGGAGAGCTGACGTAATGTGTGTATGTTTGTTAACTTTCTGCTTTCAAATAAATTAAATTTATTTCACATAAGCAGACGGAAAGTTTTCTTAATCGATTTTAAAATTGATTTAGTGATGTTTGGTTGAAATAATATTTATACTGGAGACAGACTACAATCGGATCTCGTTTCGTGAATCTTGTTGAACTTTTACCCTAGTGTATCAAGCTATGGAAATTGAAAAGCTCAAAGCTTATTGGAGAATAGAGATTCGTGAAACCAGATTCGATTTTACATAGTCTATCTCCAGTATTAAGAGACTTATAAGCTCTGCTACTCAAATATAACGTTATTAAGAGAAAACTTCAAACAGTTTTTGGCTAGTTATTAGCCATACATAATGTCATAAACATCATCAGTCACGTTCACCTTTATCGTGGCGTGATCGTGGCACATATTTAACGTGACATATAATGCACACACTGAATATACAACGCTATGCAGGTGACAGATCATAATCGAATCTCGTTCACAAATCTCCAATGAGCTTTGAGCTTTCCGAATTTTCTTCGGTAGTCAAACCATGGAAAAAGCTTGAGATTCAATATGTCAAAATACAAAATTGTCTTCGTTTCTGTCAAAGCAATTGTTTTTGAAAGAGTGTTTTTGAAAAGTATTTCGTATTAGATTAATTATTTACTGCCAAACGTGCCAAAAATATGTCCCTGGAAGATTTTAATTACATTTTGTTGGTAGTGAATGAAATGAGTATGGTGAACTAAGAAACCAATATCTATGCATTAAGTATAGTGAGTTTGTTTTTCGTAGATATTAAACCGTGTTAAGCCCAAATCCAACGGTTGCTTTGGATTGTGTGTAGAAAGTTTGCTCGTCGATTGAACCCCAATATTTGGGTGCTGGTGAGTTTAAATTAGTTGCAATAGAAGTTGGTTTATGAATACACAATTTTAACATTAGAGTGGTGCTTTTTAGGGTATGGTTGGAATTTTGATGGGAAAAAGAAAATTGGCCAAAGTGTTTGCGTAGGCACGTGCATTAGAGCCTCAATTTTGTCTGGCTCTGAGCGGGAGAAATATTTTCCCTTGCATTCTCGTTCTAATAGATAAATCGGGACTACTCCCGACGCCACCATGATAGCTTCTTCTGAAACCGTGCCTTAGCAACATGTGGTAAGCAGTGCACCCATTCATTGGATACTGGAACTTCTTAACTCGAAGCGCATCTCTCCAAATTTCGGACCCATATAGCAAGATGAAATTGACCGTTACCCTCAACAGCTTCCTTTTCGTCTTAGTGGAATCACCAACGTTGGCCATCAGCTAACTCAGTAAAGTGCCAACTCCTAAAGCTCTAAAGTCATCTTGGTATCCAGAGTCAGTTTAAGTTGCCTGACCGACAATGACATGCTGGTCTGGATCTTCATCAGCAGCGTGATCTCTGTCTTTGAGACCAGCAATTGGAGGTCATGCTTAGTCACCCTTCTCATGAATTGACTTGGTTAAGTCAGAATTGGTTGAAATTGGCAGATCTGGCAGAGATAACGACTACGACGTCATCAGCGTACCCCACCAAAAATATATCCACAGGCATTGACATGCGGAGCAGATTATCTTACATGATGTTCCAGATGCCTTTTCATTCCGTTTTCGGTGTCGTACAGCAATCATTGGTCTCTGAAGTAGTTCCGGACAATGTAATGTAAGTAAGTAACCAGAAAAATAGAACGTCCGGTCACGGGCCTGAAAAATGTCTGTCCACCTCGCAGAGTTAAAGACCTTTTGCACGTCCAGCGTTGCCAGCTGGGGTCCTATTATGATTCAAATTCCGAAATCGGAATTCGTAAAATTTTCCGACTCACCAATGATCGGAATTTCGTATTAATTTTCGTATAAATAAAGAAAAGTATGCATCAAAACGAAAAAAATGTCATTAAGGTAGAAAATAAAGACGTTATCAAGTAGTAGTTTATTGACTGGTTTCGGACAATAGCTCAATCTTTTATGTTGCACGATGGTTTTATTCTACAATAAATTTAGTTTTCAATACTTATTATTACAATCGCTAACGCCCTAATTAATGGTGTAACAATTTGTAACATTACATCTACAACATCAAAAGTTCTTGGTTTCGTTCTCCACTGTTCACACTACTCCGTGAATCCCTCCACTTTTGTTCGTTGGTTTACCTCCTTTTTTACGTTGCATGTACCTCCACGAATGTTTCTTGTACAAATTGTTTAACGATTTTTTGTCCTCGTATAAGTTTATCTCGCAAAGAACCTTCTAGACAGCGGACTGTCTTCAATATCCCTTTTGGTCATACAGAGGTTTACTTCCTCTTTCACATTTCAGCTAACGAACTTATTTTTAAAATTGTAATTTTGAATTTTCATTTCTTTTATCTTTAATGATATAATTATGACCTTCATCTTGCGTTAATGCAATTATTTTTTTCCATTATAATCTAATCATTCTCAGACCTTGAAATTAAAACAGCATAGGGAATTCTGAGTTTTATTCAAATGAATAATATTTTTTTTTTTTGTTTCGTTCAGTTATGAAACACTTTTTCCAGGAAAATTACATTTTTTCCATCTTAAGATAACAACTGCAAAATTTTATTCATGTAAACTCATTAAATAACAACAAAATTTTGAATTGCATCATCACTTAAAACACCCAAAAAAATCAACGAGCCATCAAATCTACTCGTGAATTTCTTCGTAGTGTCATCTTATATAAGGAACGACAACCATCCACCTAAAAGTAATAATCCACCTGCCCATAATGCTGGCACTAACGAATCTGGTTTCCGTGCAAACGAACGGTAATACTGTGCCCCAGAATATATTCCTATACCGGATAGAAATAGAGCGGCAGTCTGAAAGTAAAATAAATTTAATATTGAATTTCAGGTAGACATTCTTGTTTTTAGTGAAAGACTAGTAGGTAGGATTTGTGTTCATCTTTGTTAATTAAAAAAATATACATAGAGATTTACAAGCTAATTGAATACTAGCAAGAGACGTCCAATGTTCAGAGACAACCGATTTTTAGGTCCTTATCATAATCATTCTTATTATTCCTTCAAATAAGACAAACGCAACAAAATCTAATAAAAACATGATTACTTACAACAAATGCATTGGCACTTCCATAAGGTGCAGCCACAATTGCAACTGAATGAATGAAGTGCATTCGATTTCCAGAAAAGAAATTCGTGCCCAATTTCTCGACGTTCAATATTGGTTTTTGGAGTTCGCCTTTAGCAGATCTTTTCCCATCTTCTTTTTGCAGTTCATATAAATTACGTTCACGTATCGCTAGAAATGCCGCAACTAACGATGTAGCTATAGACGCACTGCCAATTATTGCATACATTAAATGACCTCGTGGTGCAACATTCCGTAAGCCTCCATTTCTAGTACAGCCGCCCGGTGGATATGGTGAACCGAATTCCAAGCGCTTGCCGCCGCCATTTGTCTTTTCGGTGCAAGTACTTTCAAGAAAATCGCGACACGTTTTGGACATTTGTAATTTGTTCGTGTTATTGTGTTAAAAATCAACAGATAAAAATATAATCGGACAGAGTTCTAAAATCGTTCACTATGAATTTATAAGTGAACGAAATTAAAATCGAAATACGAAAGGAAATGGAAAAATTAGCAAAAAGAATTAACTGGAAATTTTGACATTTCACATAGTTTTGTTTAATATCACAGCATACTTGCTAAAACTATTCAATTTTATTCAAGTTCAGGGACTCAGATAATAGAGTCTTCATTACTGTTTGTTCCGGTAAGGGTAACGATATCTTATAAGTGAAAAGTCAAATTGTTATTGATTAGCTGTTTGATTGAATGGAGTGGGCTCAGAAGGCCCCTAGCACTGCGACCTCCATCTTATGAGCCTGGATATGTTCCTAAACGTAACATGTCTCTGGTGGAGTGAAGAACACAACCAAGGATCTCTAATTTTCATCTCACTTTGCTGAACAATATGTGAGAAGATGTTCTACACATTCTGTCGTTTCGCCATAGTACCTGCATCAGTCGTCCCGCACCTTAAATATTTTGTGGAAGCATTTTTTGCAACTCCATGTTTTGATTTCCTTACCCGAGTCTGCCTTTGCAAAGCCTCAGTACGAAGTAGAACGTCTGAACGGCATTCTGTCCCCTTCTTTGGCCTTGGTATCAGCTTACTCGTTTCCTTGGTGCCCCTCATGTTTGCGGATCCATATCGACTCAAGGCTGCTCTGTGCCTTTATTTCATTTAGGACTTCTCTCACCTCTAAGAGTATAGCTGAATTTATGTGATTACGATTGATAGTCTTGAAAACTGCATGACTATCCAATAGGATCTTAATGCTAATCCTTTTAGTGTTCCTTGTCTTTATTATATGTTAGGCTCTTAGTATAGAAGGTAGTTCTGCTTGATAGATGGCGGCCGCCTTTGGGTGAAGGAAATGCATTTTGCACTTGGTTCATACGACCTCTGCTCCTACTCCAATATATCTTTGAGCCATTCGTATACCACATTTGTGCTCCTTTGTCCAAGTGGGGTGGGTCATCCTTCGATTTGCGCTTTGATGGAATTATAACCTTGAACATCTTCCCGAACGCCGCTTTGGCCTTTATTTGATGACTCATTATACATTTCTATTAGGGGCGAGATGTCCTCTAGCACTTCAAAGTGACTTTTTAGGTATGCAGGTCTGTTGTTTTGCTGCTTCTCCTGAATTTTGAGATTTGACTGTTCTACGTTTAGATAAGCCTCCATTCCTGCTCTTGAGGTAAAGCTCATTGTTCATATAATCAGCAGCTTGGCCATCCTTTGAAGCTTTTTGAGCTTATTAAAAGGCCATTTTTGGTGCGGTTAATATAGGATGTGTCTTTACCTTAGAAATAGTCCCCATTTCCGCTCAAGCATTTATTTTGTCACCTAGATTGCCTTAGTGGCCTTTGGTGTTGTTCTGTTTAGAAGATTGTCCCAGGTGAGTTTCCTATCTAGGCAGATTTCTATAAGTTTTATCTCTTTCTCCGGACATACTACTGTGCCCCTTATTTTCAGGACACTTATCTCGACTTTCCTTTTTCTGGTTATTGGTATCGTGCTAGTTTTCTGAGGGTATGTTGCTAAACCCTCTTCCTCACACCATTGGATACTTTCATTTAAGGCTTTTTACATTTTGGATCTCAAGGTATCCAAATATGAGCCTCTTAATATTACCATGATGTTCGTGCCCTTAACATTACCATGATGTTGGGCCTTTAGTACTGAGGGTCACGAGAACGTCAGTAGTTAGTAAGAACCATAGCAGGAGGGCGATTCCCCTCTCTGTCGACATCCCTGCTTAGTGTCCGCCCTTAGCCCCGCCTTGACAATCTACGCAAATAATCTCAATAATTCAGTATTTTACTTGCCCATTTTGTTACTTTTTGGGGGGGGGGGCAATCTTCTTCTAGAAAGCAGGGTGAAGCAAGTCGTGTCTTGCTATTTCAGAGGGAAAATATTTCAGCAGAGTCGATGGTTTGAAGGTTTTTACTTTCAGCGCCTGCCGTAGATACAGGATTGCCAGCACGTTCATACAAAACTACACAAAAATACAACTTAGTAACATTAATATGTTCTGTAAGTTTTGTAATGATTCAATAGCTCTGTCAAAAGCTATCACAATTCGAAAAATTTCAAATTTTCCCGATCTCATTTTAGGTACCTGGCGCACACAAAGGGTTAAAAAAATGTCAAAACATTATAAAAATATTTTTTAAAAGCACGTTCGAAATTCATTTCGTAAGCTCAGTTTTTTTTTTAATATTTTTTGATAGAATAATAAGTATATCTAAAATATCACTAAAATGGCTGCCGGCACCAAAGGGTTAAAGATCCTATTGTGCATATACACAATCATATCCTGAAAGTTTCAGCTTAATCGGACGGCACTTTCCCGAGAAATAGTCACTGCATTTTTTTGATGATATATACATATATATATACATATATATATATATATATATATATATATATATATATATATATATATATATATATATATATATATATATATATATATATATATATATATATATATATATATATATATATATATATATATATATATATCATCTTGTGCCAAAAACCAACAATCTGATTGGCTGACACCTCGAGATCAGCATGTACCAGCTCCTGCTACTATTTTCTCGTTGACTTGAAAACTTCACACTTTCGTGCAGGTTCATATGAGACAAATGAAAACAGCATTTATCTTTGTACTTTAGATCTAAGTTTCTTTATTATCACTCTCCATGGAGACAACTTGCCACAAATCTTCCAGCTTATAGCCATCGCGAATCTTTTCCATAGCAAAACCTAACTCCTTACAATAAACAGGCTCTCTTATTTCTCTTGACCCCGATGAGCCTTCAGCCAAATAAAGATTCAATTTCGAGTTCATTTCACGTTCTTCAAAACTCTCTTCCGTTTTCTCATCATCTTTCGCATCATTGACCAGTTTCGGGTTTTTATTTGGAACGTAAACGATTCCGAAATTCGGCGTTTCACCGTATACGGCACAAAGCGATTTCAATTCCTGATAAACACTTGTCAAACGATCTGGTGGATCGATGCGGAATCCCAAAACGTATTTTCCACCAGTTTCCAATGTCTGAATCACTAGAGCCGGGCCGTATTTTGATTCGCGAATTTTTATCTGAAATCGAAATTGACTTCTTTAAAAGTACAGTTTAGCGATTCGTTTCAAAATCTTCTACGTACATTTGCAATCTGCATGTAAGGCAAACTAATATTGAATGTGTGATTGACATCTGCATACCAGACCATACGAACGTTGGTTATAATGAAAGTCCCAAGATTTCCTTGATCACTCGATAAATTCCAAACACCTTGGAACATGTTGGAAACTTGCTCCTGAGGCAAAATTATCAATTGGCCATGTTGAATGATAGCGCCTCGAAGTTTAACGTCACGATACAAAAATGTTTCCTGATACAATCTGAAATATTGGACAAACCAATTTCAAATTTGACTAAAAATTTGTATTCAAATAATAATTCAATTTGTGCTTTTATAAATTGTGGTTTTAGCTAGGTTATTATAATATTTTGAAAATTTAAGTGGCTAAAGTGCCTATAAATAGGTAGAAAAATTTATAAAATTACGAATTGTTCTATTCTCTAAATAAATAAAATTTGTCGTCGAAAAACAAACATGAAATTTTATTGGAAAGTGTAGCCATTGCAGCAACTCTCTTACAGGCTATCCATTTCATGCTCGAGAAAGTAAAACTCTGCTTACCGGCATTCGTCAAAGATATACGTCAAGCACGCTGACATTTATTTAGTTGAAGGTTTGCCATTTTAGAATATGGATCATTTAACAGTCAAAGAACGCGTTAAAATTATTAAATTTAACTTTTCTGATTTTTCAAAAACAAAATAAATTCTTCACTGATGAGGCCCATTTCTCGCTTTGTGTGTACTTTGACAAGCTGGATTGTAGAATATGGGGCTCAGAAAATCCACAAGTAATCGTAGAGAGGCTATTACATCCGGAAAAAGTCACTGTGTGGTGCGCATTATGGTCTGGTGGCGTTATTGGGCCGTGTACTTTTAAGAACGATCAAGGACGAGCCAGTACCGTCAATTCTGAGCGCTATGGCTAAATCGAAGACCATTATCTTGACGATATGTGGTTTCATCAGGAAGTGGCAACAAGTCACGCAACACATGCAAAGCGAGCTCTTTTGCAAGAGAAATTTCCAGGACGTATAATTTCGCGATTGGCTGATGTGAATTGGCCTCCAAAATCCTGCGATTTAATGCCTCTGGATTTCCTTTTGTGAAGGTACGCGAAAGATTTTGTTTATGCAAACAATCGCCAAGCTCTGGACGAACTGAAAGCCAATATTCGTAAAGTCATGGCCAAGATATTAATAATAATAATAATAATAATAATAATCTTTATTTCATGTGCATAAACTTACAGCTATAATAAATTACAAAATCCTCTGAGCTTTAATTACGTTCCTAACGTACCTAACATCAAGAAATAGATAATTTAAAGAAAGAAATAAAATAAAACAGAAATTCAACTAACTCGATATTTTAAATATTAAATGGTGCCGAAGAAGATGCAGATGAAATACAAAGCATTCAGTTGCTTTACGCAAGAGTCGAATGCCCGTTAATAACATAGAAAAAAACATGAATCGTCAATTTATGGTGGGGGACTCATAAATTAAACTAAGATATAAAGACCGTAGATAGAGAAAAATAGCAAAAGATAATATTGAAAACAAATGCAAAGGTTATGTTAAGGGATTCAACAGTTTTTCAATGCCCAAGTGATCAATAGAAAACAGCCAAGATTTGATTTTTTTCAAAAACGTTGTCTTTCTGGTCTCGCCTCTAATATTTGGTGGCAAAAGGTTAAATAGACGAGGAGCAACAATGCTGTAAAAGCGACTAAAGTGTGATTTATTGCAAATGGGAACTATCACTAAATTTCTAGTGTTAACCCGTAGATTAGCTGAATCATAAACTCTTGGTGTTTGATATCCTGAGTTCTCGAAGAAAATTCGTAGAACCTTAAAAAAATACAAATGCCTTAATGGAAGTGTACCTAGTGCTTGAAATAGATTAAAACTTGGCGTTCTGCGGTGAACTTTGAAAATAATTCGAACGGCATGTTTTTGTTTAACAATCAATGGTTCCAGTTTATTAAAATGTGTACCTCCCCAGCAGCTTAATCCATATTGTAGTTTAGACAAAAACAGACCGTTGTAAACTAGTTTTAGAACTGAAAAGGGGCAATATAGGCTTAGGTGATACAATTGCCTGACCAAATTGTTAAAATACGCTTTCAGATACACGGTGTGATCTCTCCAATTTAATTTGGTGTCAATTAACACTCCCAGATACTTAAAACTATCAACTCTTTCAATATCAAAGCAGTATGGAGAACAACTCGCATTTTGGTCAAAAGAATAAAAAACCTCATCTTCAGCTCTCATTGGTGAAAAAAGATATTTTAAGCAGGTTGGGGCGTGGAAAGTCAATTTCAAATCAACACAAACTGATCTCACTAGGTTAAATATCATATATTTTGTCTTGTCACTCAGCCTTAGTTTATGGACACTAAACCAATACCTTAAAATTTCAAGGTCGTGGCTCATTTTGACATATGTTTCAAAGTAATTAAAACTGGAGTAGGACAGGACAGCGTCATCTGCAAATGCTGTAATTTTCCCATAAAAGTTTTCAGAAAATAGTGAATTTATGAAAATCAGAAATAATACTGGAGACAGGACCGAGCCTTGAGGAACTCCAATATTTAGGGTCGTTGCAGAACTCAAGATGTCATTTATTTTAACTTTCTGCTTACGATCGCAAAGAAAAGAATGAAACCAATCCAAAACATTATCTCTTATCCCTGCACTATAAAGTTTTTGCAGTAGGATGGAATGATCGACCAGATCGAAAGCTTTAGTAATATCAATAAATAATGCTGCGGGAATTTTGGACTCGTTTATAGCACTATAAATTTCGTGACAGAATTTAAGTAAGGCACCTTCTGTGGATTTTCCTGACGTAAAACCAAACTGACAGTCGTTAAAAAACTTAATTTTATTTAAAAACGTCACTACCCTGCGTTTGACACCTTTTTCAATAATTTTTGAAAAAACAGATAGCAGAGATATGGGTCTATAATTGCCTAAACTAGTTTTATCGCCTTTTTTATGTACAGGTACTACAACCGCCAGTTTTAGTGCGTCCGGGAAAATCCCCCTCTGGATACTAAAATTAAATAAGAAGCACAAAATGTCGGAAATTTGAAAAACAATTTGTTTTAAAATTTTGCTGGATATTCTATCATAAGAAGATGAAGCTGACGACTTTAGTGACATAATAATTTTGTAGATTTCCGAAGATGAAAAATCCTCAAAAAATAGGCTATTCAACGAGGAGAATTCCCCGCTGGAGAAAACATTAACCGAAGATGGACTTAAAACTTCGGGGTTGTCGAAATTGAAATTATTTGCAACAGACGAAAAGTAATCATTAAATAAATTAGCAACATCTAGAGGATCAGAAACAATGGAATCATTAACAGTTATGCTGGAGATATTATCTTTTTTGTTTTTACTTAGAATTTCATTTACGATTTCCCATTCTTTTTTTACATTCCCAAAATTTGAGGCAAATTTGCTGTTGAAATAATTTGCTTTACAAGCAGCGACATCAAGATTGATTTCGCGACAAAGTCTTTTATAATATATTAGAAGCCTTGTATTATGTGGGTGTTTTTTAACTTTAGAGCTTAGCAGGTTTTTTTTCTTGATTTTCGTAAGAAGCATAAAATTCATCCACGGCTTTAGTGGTTTAAATTTATTAGAGCGACTGCTACGGCTGCAGTTTGAAATGTGACGCTCTAAGATGCAAAGAAACTGGTCAAAGGCTGTAGAGGGATTATCAGCCAAATATACTTCCTCCCATATCTCATGATCTAAGGCTGTTTTCAGAGATTGGAAGTCAATGTTTTGGCGTGGAATGTAATTTTGTCCAACTCGTCCATTTCTGTTACAATTTAGCTGAATTAAAATTAAACTATGGTCTGTAATATGCAGATTGTGAACCGCGGACTTGTAAAGGATTGTATTGTTTTTGTGCATCCTCAGATAAATATGGTCTAGACAAGATTTTGAAGCATTCAATTCACGAGTGGGTTCAGTAATTAAAGATTCGAAACCGTAGGACGCCAGATTTGAGATTAAGTAGTCAGATTCTGAACTATTCGATAAAATATTGATATTAAAATCTCCTAGTAGTATTACATTTTTATTAGTTATTGAATCTAAAAAATTTGAAAACTCATCGGTAAAAACACCACAGCTAAATTTATGAAGTCTGTAGACACAGATGAACACATAAGCGGAACCAGCAATTACACAGTTTAGTGATAGAAGATCGCATGAGGTTAATCTGATATTATGAATATCACACTTTAGGTCATTCTTAAAAAATACAGCTACGCCTCCAGCAGAGTACGAATCATTACACGTAGCAGAAAAATTATAGCCAGGGATATGAAAGTCAGATATTTCGGAGTTGTATATCCAAATTTCAGATAAAAAGATTAAATCAGGAATATGATCCAAACTAGCCATATGTGACACAAAAAGATCAAAATTTTTTCGCAAGCTTCTAATGTTTTGATGAATGGCTGAGAAGTTTGCGTTGATATCACCGTATGGATGCTCAACACAAAGGCAGTTGAAAGAGTTAGAGTCAGAAAAGGAAGAAGAACTGGGAGTATCAAATAATGACATAGTAAATGAATATTTAAATGTTTAAATGTTTAAAATATCTTGTCGACTCCTTACTATAATTGGGGAATCTCCTTCTTTTTTTCTGACTAAAATGGTTGAATCCTTAACCCACACATATTTGCATTTGTTTTTTTGTTTTAATAATTTTGCCTCTCTTAGCAGCGATCTGTTATAGCTAGTCAATGAATCGTTTATGTAAACGGGATTGTTTTTATGACTATCACCAAAGATATCAGCCTTCAGTTTTATTTTCTCAGACCGCATCTTGTTCATTACCTTCTTTTTTGAAGAATATGATGAAAATTTAACACAAACCACTTTCAGCGAATCGGTATGGTTTGTTTTTTTAACGAAGCAGCTTTGTATCTCATCCGCGCTCACCTCAATACCAACCCCAACGGTTAAAAGTTTAGAGATGTTATCTATTGTTACTATTGCCCGAAATGTGCCGGAAAGTCATTGCAAATTACCTCAAAAGGATTGAGTCCTGTAAGAAATCCCATGGAGGGCATTTGAACGATATTGTGTTTCACAAAGCATTAAGCTTAATTAGATAGATTCAGTACTAGCTTGAAAAAGATTTAGTGGAGACATCAATTTAGCTCATTTTAGGTGTAAGTAAAATCAAAGACACTTAACTCTTCCTTTTTTATCAAAATGTTAAAAATAAGTGTGTCCCAGTCACTTATCTTTCATTACAGAAAAAAACTTGTTGATAAAATTCCATTTCGAAGAGTTAGTTCATCGAAACCATGTTCTACCATTGCTAGACAGTATGGAATATAATACAGAA
The DNA here is from genome assembly GCA_963978885.1 of Nemotelus pantherinus. NCBI lineage: Eukaryota > Metazoa > Arthropoda > Insecta > Diptera > Stratiomyidae > Nemotelus > Nemotelus pantherinus. The sequence continues at coordinate 8,106,480 of OZ022264.1, read as the reverse complement.
GACAACAATTAGATTCACATCTAATTATTATTCTCGCCATCATTTTTCAACAAAATGAATTCCATATCTTCATATGTTTTTGTTTACTTCGGCCCAAAATTTCCCACTAAACTGATTGCTCCTGTCAATGGGACAATCTTTTGTCAAAAATTCTGGTGAAAAAGGCATGAATTAGTTGAAGGGAAAAATGCCGCAAGTTTCTGCCCCCATATAGGAGGAGATAGTAGCGAATGAGTTAGGTACGGCCATTTTTCCTCTTATACGACACCTTAAGCACGATGAGCTTTCGTTCTCAAGAAGTTTATATGACTTTATTCATTTTAACATAAATTGAGGAACCAAAAATATTTTGTGTCCCAGAGGACTTCAATGAAATACTATTTACAGAAATAAACAAGTAAATTTTTTTTTAGTAGCGTAGAAGCCCACGTAAAGTCTTCGCTATTATACAATAAAATAAAATTATTTTAGTATGGGAAAAATATATTTACTTTCACTAAAAATCTGCAATTATTGTTCATTCTCAGGGATCTTTTCTTCACAACATGTCTTCCTTTTTCAATAACTTGAAGTAATATTTCTTAGGATCAGCCTGAATGAAGAATTATCTTTTTATTTTACACTGATTAGTATTTACCTGTATACATCAAAAATGGTTGTAAATGGTGACACTGACGCCGTCTTCATCGACATATCTGTAAACAGAAATTCAAAACGCATATTTACACCAGCTGCAATTGTATGAAGTGCTTGATGTGTTCGTCGAGCCTTCGAATACACAGTCCTTGTGGACAACGTAACTATACTCGAATAACCCAGCGCTAAACGAAATGATTTTTGAAATTTTCTTGATCAAATAATCAATACAACGTCACTTACAGATATTAAACTTTTTATGAACCAATGAAAGCCATATCAATCTAAGATTTGTCACCATAAGTTTGCCCGAGTCATCAGGATTTCCCTTTGTATCTTCGATATAATCGATAATATCAAATACTTTTTCACCACTACGTAAGTTGTTTTGTCTGAAAATGTCGTGAAATTTCATAAGTTTCCGTTTTAATAGATTTTGGTTTTAACTAACTTACACATTTGGCGTATCAAATTTTACTTCGCGGTCTTCCCAAACGGGAGAGTCCATTGTAACTATCTGACGTTTGGTAGACTCTTACTGTTGTTAGCCAAAGAGTTTCCTTGGTGATGGTTCCTGTTGTACTTCCAAATGGTGGATACAATGTCCCTACGTAAGATTGATAATAGCGTTACACAAAAACCAAAAATTAATCAATATTAGGCATAAATACTGGAAACAGAAATAAAGGTTTTCATGAAAACAAGCAATTGTTAAAGCTGTTGACAAAAATTAAGCTCAGTAGAGCAAAAATATATGCAAACTCATTTATTTTAGAACTGAAAATTTATTTGCCATAAAAAAAACAACACCTAGCATTTTGTGTGAATTTGCAAGAGCTCCTCTAAAAAAAAGCGTTTTGCAGTAAGCGCGACATCTCTGGATTGGATCATCTCAAATTAAAGTACTAAAAAGATAACTTTCACATCTCACATCGCATTTCAAACGCATAGTATTATCTAGGAACTAATCGAAGCAATAAGCGAAAACTTAATTTTTAACAAAATGGTGGCTTCTCAAATTTCGATGCACATCCAACTATATTTTTGAAATTGACGAACTTATTAAGTCTTTCTCTTACCATCATCATTAGTAAAAGCCTTTCCGAGGGCCGTTTTTTTCTCTCTGTAGCTATAATTCATTCAATTCATAAATCAGATGTTGTGGCTTCTGCGAAAAATTTTCGACCAATATCGATTCTTCCAGCTTTCTTGATCCATCTTTCTGAGATCCTTGAATAGTACCTGCATGTCTTTATCAGGGAATCAATACGGGCATCTCATTGTAAAGGAACAACACGGTTTCCTCCCAGGTCGCTCAACATCAGCAAACCTCATACATTTCACGAATTTTGCTGCTAAGCTTTGGAGGCTAAAGTTGAAGTTCACGCTACATACTCGTATATATTGTTCATCATGTTCTAAATAAGCACAGGCTTGGCCTTACTTTATACATTATCAAATGGATTGAATCATACCTATGCGATCGATCTTGCTGTGTTTGATATTATCCCAGCTTATCCCTTCCTTTCGAGCCTAGAACCGGTGTTCCACAAGGTTCTATTCTGAGTTCCCTCCTCTTCCTGTTTTAGGTGAATAATGTGCCTTCGCTGTTTTCATGTGAATTGCAGCATTATGCTGATGATCTTAACACTTCGTAACCATAAGGTCCTTTTATGACTGTAGCCTTCTCCAATCTAGCCTTACGTTTTTTCGAAAGCTGGTGTAAGACAAACAAGCTTTTTCTAAATACGAAAAAATGCCAAACATTGTTTTTTTTCTGATAAAATTATTCCCCGTTTGGATTATCATGTTTGGATTTCCTTTTTCAAGCTTGATATATTGCCATTCCGTCATATATATCACGATCAATGTTTTCTCTTCCAAATCTATCGTAACTTTTCACATGACCCCGTTTGTGAAGATATCAAAAGATATCAAAGTTCCTAAAAAGCTTTGAATTTTCGTTTGTTAGATCTTCAGTCTACTTTATTTCACCTTTATACCAAGGTTAACGAGAACAGAAAAATCTCTCCAGCACAGTCCTCTACCTCAATCCATTGCCACAGCTCCTAAACGTACTCCGTTGTTGTTTTAAGACTTTCTGATAGTATCCTAGATACCGATGTAATATGCCTTCTTGGAGGACTTGCATCTTGTACAGATACTAGGTATCTGTGATTTTATTTAGTTTTGTTCGACGGCATTGTTTCTATTCTGAATGGCATACTAACTATGCTTCTATGTTCCTCCATTTGAGTTTTTGCTCTCTCAAATCCAAGCAGAAACCATGATAGCTACAGAAATTCATCCCGAGTATGCACTCGCCGGTTATAGCAGCTACAGGCTGATATACCAAAGCTCCGACCTGCATCTGTCTAAAGATCTCGCCACGAACTGGTGTAGATTCACCAGTAGGTTTGTGAAATCCGTTTAGCATAACGTTGCTAAGTCTCCAGGGCTTCTCTTTATTTGCTTTCAAGATCAACCTAGCACCTAATCTGTCACTGGTGATGTTATAAACTTTGTTGTTGACTTAATCTGCAGACTTAAATCATTCTTACGAAAATATAACCTGGGAATCGTAGGCGTTTTAGGGTACTGAGTTTTGCGGTCCAACTTATTCAAACTTGATTTCTGCCGTTTTCCAAGAAGCACTGGTTATGTTCGATCGTCGAGACTACCCGTTTTGCTTGTATCGTCTTCTCCCCATTTAGTTTGCATCATCATCTCATCATCCATCATTCTTAAAAGGACCTAAGATCATTCTTTTGTGGCAGTCACGAATCATTTCCCTTTTTTATGCAGTTGCAGCATCGGAGAGCTCTGCCAGCTACTGAAGTTCCGGTAGTATTTGTTCTTTGATGCATACTCGTACATTACTAACAATACAGAGACATCCATTTCTTGCGACAATCAGGACTCAAATACCATTTTTCTCCACAGTTCCAAGATTGTGTAGCTCCCAATCCTGTCCCCATTTTGCAGTCTTTAACGTTGCTACGAGACGCCTGCTTCACTGATTCGTAGTTCAAAGCGTAAGCCAAAGAATCCTTCAGATTCCGTATGTCAGCCTAACGAATTGGGTGAAGCCTCTTTTGCCATTTCATACATAGAATAGAACCAAACTATTAACCACTCTATTCTATGTCCTGAGCTAGTTGCTGCAAAATTCCCGCTGGCTTCTGTGCACGTGTTCTGAGCTTCGAACAATTAACTTCCTAAGAGTGACGTAACTCCACTTATTGAAGCCATTAAATTGGCGGCACGTTCTCTAATGGCTGGGTTCTGCAGCAGCCTCAAACTGCTTCTTGTAGATGATCTAAGAAGTTTGTCCGCCAAAATGAGTGTTTTGATTGTTTTACTACCTTTCGATTCGCTCCAAATCCGATTCAACTTTATCCATTTAATTCAAAACCTACCAGCTTTGACCCTGCTTGGCGAACTGTGGTTTCACTATCGTCACTCGACTGTCTACTGGCGTTGGCATTATTGTCTGGAATGCTGGTCCTTAATGTCGAGGGCTTATTGGCTAAATTTGTGGTACACTTTCATAGTAGTTTGTTGTTTGAGTTTCTGGCCAATATCCAGCACTTGTTGCTCCATATCAGAATAAATTTTCATTAACAAATCTATTACTGGTTTTTCTACACTACTTTATTCTTCTTGAACGTATTCCTGTCGTATTTCTTAATCTGGAAACTCAAACATTTAGGAATCCTTGCCCTCCGAGCTCAAAGACTCTCTAGGCATGGTATCAGACCTGTTTTCTGCCACTCGTGGAAAAATCAGGGCTCTACTTTTTGTTAATGTTATGCTCTTGATAATGCTCTTCACTAAATCCACGCTGTTCCTCGCAACGATCACCTGCCCTCCAAACAGTCACTGTCCAAAATTCTTTACTTCTTATTACAACTGCACGGGGGCCCGGTAGCTCTTCACGGTAAGGCGTCAGGCCGAAAAGCGGCGTGCTACGGGGCTTGCGGGTTCGAATCCCGCCAGTGTCATGGTTGTAAGTGTGAATGCGTGTGATTGTCAATGAGGGTGGCAAATGGGCCCAAACTGATGGCCTAATGCTGGCTGCTTTCCCGGCAGCCCTCTGAACTAACCTAACCTAACCTATTACAACTGCACACTCCAAGTGTCCACGTTTTACCCAAGCTCGCTATCCGCAACTTCAGTAAAACCCACTTGTGGAATCGCAAACGCAAAACCACTTCTGACACCAATTGTTGTGTTTTTCTCTTGAAAATCACTTCGTGGATTCATGGTTCCCAACGTTTTCCAAATAATAAATACAGTTGTTTTATCTCCACTAAATACACTTTTATTGAAACAGAGAATAATTCACTTAAGACGCGTAAAAATGTTTATGGTCCCACTAATAGCACAATAGCTCGCTTGAAAATCACTTCGCCATGCATTTCGATTCCCTTCTAAAAGACTGACTGCCAACTCTCACGCCAGGGATATTTACAGTCCCGCGAGCATTTTCTCGAGGCTGTTCCAGACTTCTCTCTCGTTAAGGGAAATTGTTTATCCTTAATGTTGCGTGCTGTGGCTGCTAGGGGTTTCTTATCGTTGTTTCTGCATGAAATTTCCAATATGATTTTCGGTTCTATTATTGCGGCGAATAAATGAATGTTTTGCTTCGAATGTTTTGTATCTCGATAGTTCGAGTCGATATTTTTCGATGTTTTTCGATATTTCTTGCATTGATAGGATGAAATATGATTTATGTTGATGAACATGGAAATATATTTTTTATACGTGTTAGTGAAACAGTGATTTTGATATTATCTTACAAAGAGAGTCCGCAAGCATAACATTGCTAGCAGATTGCACCTATAAGAGGCTCTTTTATATGATTTAAATTAAATAGCACTTGAAATTCGAAAAAAGATAACTTGTAAATTCAAGATGGGAAATTCAAATTCAGAATGTAATTTTACCAAAAGAGTAGAAATATGTATCATAATTTAGCTTTAACTAGAGAGAGTCACCACCTTAATTTACTCATATTTAATCAAAGCATCCACAACCCGAATATTTAATAATGTCATTTCAGCGACATATTTCAATTTTGCTAAAATATTCTATGACTATTATAAAAAAAATTTCCTGTCTCTTACAAAATTTTATAGTCCCAATTGCATTTTAAGCACGCAAAATTCCAACAAAAAAATCTGAAAATCGCTAGAGAAAACAACGTTCAGTTGAAACAATGAAGTTCAGGTCATGTGAGCCGTCTTTTCCAGGATCGGGACGATTGGCCTTCGGACCACCCGAGCCAGCAAACTTTTTTGCCAGCAAAACAAATATGGCTATGTTGGCGGCAGGTAGTGGTGTGATTGCCTTATTCATGGCCGCTAAAGCTGGACGAGAGATTGTTGCTAACGAAAATGTAAAATGTTTCCAAAGCGGCAAGGAACCTGAAAGTTCGGGAAAGAAGAAGATGGACCTAGACGCAAAAGTTGTCGATAAACCGATTCTCTATGATCCAGTTCTTTCCTGTATTTTTCGCGGTGGATTTAACCAGCATATGGTACATTCGGCTGCCCTATTAGCTGTTCCATATGTTGCTCCCCAGCCGGCTCTAGTTAGTGGCGTGCAAATAAATTACAGAACTTGTATAAATTATTGATTATTGCTGTCTTACAGACTACGTCCTTATTAGTAGCTGGAATCATGATATACTGTGGCACACAATACTACAAAGCTTTTAATCGAGAGCCTGATTGCTGTGACGGAGCTCTGGTTCTAGGTACGATAACCTTATTAGGTGGTTGGCTGTCATTTCTGATCTGAACGGCTTATATCTTATGAGCAATATAAGTTAAGTTCGTTTTGGAGTTTTGTAAAGAAATAAAAGAGCTTATCAGAATCATTTAAAAGTACTTATTGAATGTATTTTGTTTACATATCGGCCGCAAATGCTAGTTTTAATATTTAAAAAAAAATATGATATTTAAAAATAAAAATGAATATAAAACGTATCACCGTTATCCGTAGGAAAACACGATCAAAGTTCTTCTGACCCCCGGCAGGGACAAAAGGGGATAGATCCGGGTGGGCTTCACTCACGAAGAACGTGATGGGTCGGGCACCATTCGCTTTACGATCGGAATCTATCACAGCACTTTCGAAGAAGGAGGTGGCGGATTCACGAGTTTAGGATAGTCGATTTTGTAAATTACGTCGAACTATTATACAAAAAGAAATTCCGTTTTTTTTCTCTTCCGCAAATCACTAAAAGCTACACTTTATTTAATTCAACTTAATCCCAATTCTTCTTTTGTAAACAAACCGTGCAACCATGAATGGTAGACTCATTTAAACTCGGATCAAACTGTGAAACCGTGACAAATGTAACTGTCGACCGTGACAAATGCTTATATACTAATTACCACATAAGGAGCGCACCTTATACCAATGTTCAATGTTATACTAGGACAATGTGTTTGATGACGCAATAATGCATACTGATCGCAAGATGGAGATAGTGGAAGGAAGGAGGAGTAAAAAAAGGAAGCAAATGGATCAAAATTATTGAAATTTGCCAGAAAACAGTCCTTCCCTGCAGCTCTTCCATTCGTTCTCCGATCATAGGTATAATTTATAGGATTAATTTAAGTCAACATAGTAGCTTAGCGGGTAGCTTTTTCAGTACGGAAAGAACGAGTGTCCAATCCCTTGTCCGATCTTTACTGGAACTTTCTCCGAAAAATATCGATTCTTACCAGGACCTAAATTAAGCGATTAACACAGTTGTTAGCGCATTTAGCTCTGCGGGTTGTCAAATGTAATCCAAAAACCCTATGGTGGAATGTGGAAAACGCCACCCTGCGAAGAGAGTGCAGGAAAGTATTATGGCGGATTACTGTATAAAACGAAACTGAAGGCTTTTGAGTGTACTGTATGTAAGGCGGGGAGAGCCTCGCGGAGAACCTTCTGTAGCAACATAAAGGGTATCAATCAGTAGAATTGCGAACATAAGGGTTCAAGCTCATTGCCGAAGGATTAAGGCTGTTTCGAGAGAGCAGAAGGCACCTGGAAAAATTCGAACACCAAAACTCCAACTGCTCTTATGGATTTACATTTCCTGGAGTATTATAACCCTCCAACATACGTGCTGCATCGAGTCAGGTAGATCAACAGTTTATCGCTGCCTCTTAGAATTTCATGCTCCCAATCTAGGTGGGCCGCAAACTCACTCGAGCTGTTCAAATACCCAGGCCCTAATACGATCTTACGTCAATTGACGGGAAACTAGAGAGGTGTTTATTCCCGCAGCAGTAAAATTTTCACATGTTAAACCTACGCTTGTTGTCTTCCTAGACATTAAAAAGGTTTTTAACAATATCTAATGCAATTATGGAGATACTTGCGGAGTTGAATGTTGACCTTTGGCTGATTGATTTTATTGAGCAGTTCCTCAAGAACAGATTGGTATCCTCTTCTCGAGGGGATACTCCCTTGCAACGCGGAATCTACACAGGCACATCTGAAGATGAAGTCTTTTCTCTGCTGTTGTGGAAAATTACAATAAGTACGCTTCTGAAGAGGCTAGACCATTCCGGTTGCAAACTAGTTACTTATATGGACGAAAAAGCCATAAAAGTGTTAGAAAACTATTTACCTACACTTTTGGAGAAGCTAAATCAGTTCGTTGACATACTTTCACGTTTGTGATTTCCGGTAAAACAATGCTAGTACTATTTACAAGAACCTACAGCTACAGATAAATCAGTCTTCTGGTATCTCTTCATGCCCCCGAACGTTCAATATAATTTCATGAACTGCTTGGTGTAACTTGGGCCATTCATACTTAATCAACTCAGCTGGTTTGCCGTTGGTTTCAAGGGTTTTGTTAAATTTCAGCCGATTTATGGCTCTTTGACCATTTAGCAATTCACTAAAGTGCACCTACCATTACCCTCTTTGTCCCTATAGTACGTCCAGCATGTTGTGTAATGCGTCACGTTTCAGACTATTTAATATAGCTTCCGCGCCTGGTGTGGACCTCACTCTCTAGTTCTTTTTATTTCCAAGATCAAGGTTTTTCCTACGCTGCTTTTTTCTATCTTTGACGTATCTTCTCTGTTCTTCTGAGCTCTTTATATTACTTCTCGCCTACTCGCGTCCTGTGAGATCGCAAACCAGTCGCTCCGATTACTGCGATTGCTGCCCAAGATTGCATCAGCAATATTATGACAGTATTCATAAGGCGTGCCGACATCCTACCCCCGGATTTACTCTTCCTCCATGGAGCACTTCGAGGGGGTGTCCTAACGCAAGACCAAAGACGTTACTGGTATTCTCATTGCGTGGTATTCTCAGTCGTGTTGATTCGGGGATGCAATGCATCTGTGCAATGCATTCTCGCTCGGGGAAACATACCAACAACATAGTGGTCCGCGTCTGAGATGGCACCTTGGCCAGGCGCGAATGGTAGCTTCAATCTTTCAACACGTGGTCTATCTTATTACGAGTGGCTCCAACAGATGATACCCAGATGGTCTCGTGGATATCTTTACACGAGAACTTGATACTTGCAACGTCCAAGCTCTTCGATGCTGCTTCATCTATGACGCGAAGTTCATTTTAGTGTTTAACCCACGTATTTTCGCCTTAAGATCTCCTTGGGCAGGCATTAGGGATCTGGTCGACCTGCTCATAACATGCTTCTTGTTCGTCGTCAACAGATTCTTCCGTAAGTGCGAGATCGTTTATAAGGTTAATGTGTGCAAATGTACAATGATGGTAGAATCTGTTTTTGGCTGAGGAGAAATCATAGGAATCCCGAGGAATCGGATAACAGCTGTATTATAATTTATATTCTTTCTTTTGCAAAACACCATTTCCTGTTCATCTGATCTCTTGTAGTGCTATTATATCAGCATATATATATAGAGGGCATCGGCCAGCTGCTGGGCATCTCGAACTCTGTAGAGGAATATATGGTTCCATGAGAAAATTCTCAAATCATTTCGCCGTTTTCTTTTGCGCGATCGTCGTTGCGTTATCAATCCAGTTTCGAGGCTTGTTGATAGGTTCGTGATGAGCGCTTCGGAAAGCCTTCACGGGAGAAGCTATCGGTCTAACCCTACTTGAAGGGGCGAGCCTGATAATATTAGCCAATTCTTCCTGGAAGAAAAATTGTTGATCAGACTTTCATCTGTCGAAAAAGTTACGGCACGTGTATATATTAGTGTACTACATGTTTTTTCTGCTGGCCAACTGATGGCTTTCATCAATTGGCATATGAAGATATATCATCAATTATGATGGTATATCATCAATTTTAAATAAAGCACTGACTAAAAAGTCCCACATATTTATCTTCCTTCCGTAAGTACTAAAATGTATATTTTTGAAAATAATTAAACAATTATTTATATTTGTATGATATATTCAAGATTTATTTACCGTTTAGTCTATTATATTAATCTTACTTTTATATTTATTCAATTTAGATTATATTTAATATATTAACAAAGATTTTATAAATTACACTCTTTTGTAATCTGAATAATAACGTGAACTATGCTTTGTCGAACTTGTCGCAGCATAGATTGAATTTAACAATTTCACAAACGTAATTCATATTGATCATAACAAAAAAAAATCTAACTCCAAAAACACTATCATTTTCCCACGGAGTTCTTAGAAAGCTTAAAATGCATTGCACAAGCAAATGAGTAAGCGAGATATAGTAAATAATGAACACATCTCAATCCGAACGAAATTCACTAAATTTTTAAAATTTTGTTTAAACTACCAACGATTTAAACTCATCGAAGCTAAAAATACTCTAATGATATTTATTTGATGTTGTTAATCGATAATGCTGATTTAAGAGGATACCTTTTAGCTAATCAAGTTTTCGGATTAATAAATTAAAATTATGGTGCCACTACAGACTTTATGCTAACAAGAAAGCAGACAATATCGAATGTATCATGTAACGTTACATCACTATACTCCTCTCTAATTCTCGTTGGCTAACTAATCAATCATAATCATGGTCTTGAGACCAATGCTGCAGTAATATAAAATACCAAAATACAAAACTTGCCTGCTATAATTCAACATCAATGCTACACTTTGAAAAATATTGTGCTGGAAAAGATACTTTTAAAGTAAAAAAAAGTATTTTATCGACCAATATGTAGGTAACGAATACATTTTTCATATTTATTTTGTTAATAGAGCATTTATGCGATACGAAGAAGCCTAGATCAGGCTTCAATGTCAAGATTCAAAACATAATTATTTGATTTGTTGCAGAATCGCTATCTCATATCCTTTGATTCAGCGTAGACTTTGGAAAGTTTTCAGACCATACATATATATATATATATATATATATAATGACAATAAATCAGTACACATCTTATATTATTATAAATATGTATTGCAATACAGCAATATAATAGTTTCTGGTAATTTTTTACGAATACTGTTGTTATTGTTCTTCTTATTATATATATAAACCATTTTTGACATGAAAATAAGGTAATAGAAAAATGGATATCTTAAAGCTTATGCATGATGTACATTTCGTACGAATCTAATGCGCGCAAAGTTATGGTTTTCATACGCACCGTCATCGATTAATGAAGAAAAATACTACTGGCTGGTTTCGCAAAAGATCCACGAACCTCAATGCCTTACAAGCAGAAATCAAATATGTATTTTACACTGGACCCTATTATGATTCAGATTCCGCAATATAAATTAAAATTTTAGAGTAAACTCGACTACATGTTCCCTGTAGCCTCTGAACGATATTATCGACAGATGTCTGTCTAGTAAGTAAATCTTGTTTGTGTTTTTGCGATTGTGGCTAAGTGTGTGCGAGGTATTACTTTTTTTTTGCTTATGTGTTTTTCATCAGTATGTTGTCTTCTCATGTGATTTTTTTTTTTCTTTTTTTATATTTGTTTTCCTCCAATTTTTAACTCATACTACCACCGATTCGCCATTTTGTGTTGAAATTCCCAGCTGCGGACTATCAACTAGAGTTTTAACCCACATTAGCTAGCTTTTACTTATGCAAAGTAACACAACCGCAAAAAAACAATTTTGAAACTAAAAAAAAAACCCGACAACTGCTGACAGAGAAACTCGACCACAAATGATCCTTGTTGTTCTGCTTAACACCATTATATTTATTCTTCGAATTGATCTGCTTGCCGAAGTTGACGGGTTCTCTGCTAATAGAGAACCATGATAAACCATAAATTCCAATAGACCCCTAGCTTTAGATTGGCGATAATATTAGCTCCATATAATAAGTGTTATATTTCTTAAGTTGTTAAACAACCTGTTTAATGTGTATGTAGCTCCAAAATTTCATTCGCTGATATCAATACAAGAACAAAATACATTTCTCGTAATATGAAGCTCAAATTATATAGCAACGAAAAATTAACGTGTTTAATACTACGAAAAAAGTTTATGAAGAAATTATATGGATCCAAAATACAAACCAAAGACATTATTATATTCAATAGGTTTAATAGTACCGAAACATAACATTTGTTATCAAATAGTTACTAAGGAATAAGAAAGCAAAAAAGGAAGATATTGTACTTAGACAGCTTATACAAAGTTCATAAAAAATGTTCCATCATATTCTACAAAAAGTATTTTTTTTTTGAGTTAGCGTAATACATGTTTATAAAAATATATTCAACAATTAAAAAAATATTGTTTGCAACACTGGACTGACTAGACTTACTGCCCTATAAAAAATGTAAAGAATATTAAAAATAGCTAGAAAATAATATTGTAATATGGAAACTTATGATCTTAATAAAAACTTAACAGAACCTTTCAATACGATGCCCTGATGCTTTTGTATAACATGCGTCAAATACAACAATAAAAATATACGTTAATATGAATATCACAAAATCAAAATATTGCCGCCTTTAGTAGAACAAGATTACACTAAAGTGATTTGATTTGGCAGCCTTAACTCTAATATTAATAATCGTCCTAGCATTACATATGCATATACAGTTATTATAGATATAGAGAAGTAGAGATAGTATAGATTGATCATGCATAAAATATCATATTTATAGTGTCCGATTAAGTACTGAGTGTATGTTCTATTATTTTGTTTTTGTTTTTTTGTTTTTTATTTGTCGGTCAATGCGATCGATGTTGATATTTATCTGATAGTCACTCGTTCGCTGGATAGTCACAGATTATTTACTGGGGATATCCCAATGCAGCTGAAAGTAGCGGTTCCCACGATCGATTTATGTCCATATACAGATTCGTGCATTGTTCCGATAATGTATCGTCTTCATCGAGTATTGTCACCGGAAATAAATCAATCTGTTGGAGAAAAACATATGAAATTAAATTAAATTTTGTTATTTTTTCTATCGAAAATTACTCGCGAATCTTTCCAAAAATATATTACTAAATAGTGGGGAAAAATTATGTTATTTTATTATCACATTTTTAGAAAACTTATGATATAATATGTGGATATGTTTCAAATGATAAGTCAAATTTGAAACTTTGATAGAACATCGACAGCGTAGATGCTGTTCTATATATGTTGTCAGGCTTGGAATAAAACTAGTTCTAATAGTTCCTTTGACAGGACCATGGATAACTCACGATCATTGCAAATTTTTTAGAAAGATGCGGTCGTAAATGTGTTGAGATCAACAGTCGAGATTTTCGCTATTCGTGCCCAACCTCAATTTCGACACTCGGGAACAGGGACCAGCAGAGAAGATATTGAGAACGATTAACCAGCAGTTAGATGGAATACTCCAACATTTGTAAAGTGAAATACTTACTATCAAATTTAGTTAATAAATATAATAAGAATTTAATGGCGACTCTAAATACTGTGATTGAAATATCAAAATGTGGCATTTTAGTCTACTTTTAGTATCGATGTTATTCTTAACATTTACATATTATTGAAAAACTATACTTTGTACATTAAATTTTCGATACAGTTTATTATTAGTCATTGTTGATTTATTTTGTATCTAGTGTTAGCTTTAATAATCCTTAAAATAATGTTGAAGTATTAAAGTCTCACACAACAAGCATTAATAGATCGAAATTTTTGCCAAAAACTTAAATCATGCGTCACTCCTCAAGATTTTCATTCATAAATGTGTCCACGTAACTTTTAGGAGAATATTTCGCCACTTTATATCATCTCAGAGAATTGCGCAAAATACCTTTATAATTTCATTCGTGGTGAAGACTACATACCATCCACTACCATCGTAGTTGATTCAGATAGTCCTTCCAGAAATCCACCACAATCTGCATTCAACTTTTTACACTTGTTATTGCCGTCACATGTGAAAGCCACCATTACATCATGTGCTGAGCTGGAAAGTAGGTATCTACTCTCGGCTAAGTGATGACAATGTTCGTCTTTTCCTTGATTACATGCACAATGCCAGCTATTGCACATGTTTTGAGGGTAAAACTAAAACCCACTTGAAAATTCAGACATTCCACATTTTTTTTATGCGGACGATACCACACTATTCAATCGGAATCTGATTCAAAATTTCTTCTGTTAAAACTTTTATCGCTCGAGCAATGGTGTGTTCGAAATAAACTTCTTAACGTTGACAAATGCCATGCCATAAGCTTTTCCCGTAAGACCTCTACTACAAATTTTGATTGCCATCTGAGTAATCAGCTGCTGAAGAATGTAGATAGTGTTATGGATCTCGGTGTCGTTTTGGATAAGAAACTTCGCTCTAATCTTCAATACGCCAAAGTACTTGCAAGACCCAGCAAGCAGCTGGGATTTATTCAGAGGCGCGCAAAAAAAGCCATGAAAATATGGGTCACAAAAACTCTGTACATATCTTTAGTTCGTCCTTTACTCGAATATGGGTGCATCGTCTGGAATCCTACTTTCAATATTCATAGCGATAGACTGGAATCTATCCAAAAGCAGTTTGTTCTTTTTGCCTTGAGAGATCTATACCGTCCACGTGATTTTGAGAGCCTTCCATCCTGTAGTTACAGGTTAAGTCTTTTAAATTTGACAACACTTTCTTCAAGGAGAAAGTTATTGTGCTCATGTTTTATTTTTGATGTGATTAGGGGCTTGATTAACGTTGAATATATTTGCAATAACATTACGGTTAATAATTCTGTAAGACGGACTAGGCGCACATATCTCCTCAATGATCACCAGCAGCACACTGTTTATGGTAACAGAGAACCGATAAATAGATGTTGTAAAATATTCAACAAATTTTCCAACTACTATTCTCCGTCTATTTCTAAAGCCAGGTTCAAAAGTGCTTTAATTATAGCGCTAAATTTCCAAATTCCTTATTTCCTTTCCTTGGAATCTCCGCCTCAACTTGACAACCAGACAAAAGTCCAGACATGTTATTTTGTTAATTTATGTTATTTTATTTTAGTTTAGCTTAAGAAAAATGTAAATTATTATTTTTTATGCATACACCTTGTTTGGTTTGAAATAAATAAATAAATAAATTACATCACCATTTAAAGGAAAAACATTGGGAGGTGCGAGACGAGATGCGAAACCGCACACATAATACCCTAACCAAAAGTAGAGGGTGCCACAGATATATCTGATGGTTTCCCAATGGAAAATACTTTTCTTATTTTTAGGGAAAAATGTTTACTTTTTGTTAAATTTGCAATATTATGCGATTGTTATTTACCTCATAAAAAATTTAGAGTACATTTTGGGAATAGGAAATAACGTCTAGCAAATTTAATCCACACATTGCTGAAGTCTTGCCCTGAAATCAGGCATGGCACCAAGTAGCATGCTCATCGTTATTTTCTTAATTTCGTAGCAGCTTTTAGTTATTCTAAAGGTTCGTCGCGGAAAATCAATGCAAACTTTCCACTTTAGATAATCCCACCAAAAAAGAGTCAAATGCCGATAGAAAGTCAGTGGGAAAATCCAGGAAACGCTAATCCAACTCTGTCGACGATGACTGCGCATCGCTGTTCGGATTTCATAATTGATGAGCGCGGTAGTTGGGCCCATACAATCGGAGGCGTTGTCAGGAAGAAGCTAAGGCCCGAAAGAGGCCGCTGACGGCGCTCAAAAGATCGAGTGACATTGCTGGCCATGACATGGAGCGTTACGCTGGCACACAACATGAAATGAAGCTTTGTGGAAACAGCTCTCGGAGTACTTTCATGAAAACTCGTAATGTATGGATATTGTTCCGTCCTTCTCGAACCACACTTGAGCATTGGTCAATCGTATTCTTCGACTTTGAGGTTTCAGAAACTTTATTAACATCAAAACATCGATCGGAATTCATCGTAACAATTTATCTATCCGGTTCGAAAAAATATGGGCCAATATTCCCATGATTGGTCACTCCACGCCGAGCACAAAATGATAACAAGCCGGAAGAGTGACGAGTTTATTTATCATTCAAATACCTTGGGATTGTCTTGGACAGCAGACTGAGCCTTAAGGAGCATATTGGCCATGCAAGCACAAAAGCAGTAAAAATACTAGTATTGCTTGCAAGAATATTACAAAATATTGGAGGGCCCAAAACGGTCAGGCGGATAATGATAAATTGAGTAGTAAATTCGGAGATTATTATGCCTATGAAGGTCTCGCACTCGACATCGGCCGTTACCACAAAAAAACCCTGAATTTCAAAATAGCAGAATTGCAGTGAACATTGTAATTTGATCAGTTGCCAGTTTTAGCGCGGAAACGAATAACACGGATTCTTCGTTCAAATGAACTCCCTCTTAGACTTTTGAATGAAGCTCGCAATAAAGCATTTGGAATACATAATGAATACTAATCACACAAAATTACATTTAATTTACAAACAATTCATATTATTACTTACATTTTTAGCTTGCCACAGTTGCTCCAGCATCCGCAAAAACCGTTGCATCTCAGAACTACTTGCAAAAAATATCACCAAGTCATCCGAGTGTTCCCGAACTTCCTGACACGAGAATTCCAAAATACACCACCAGCTATCATTGTGCGATGGAATTCGAATGGCGACCATTTCTTCAATGGCAGCGCTCGTTAGAATTTCGACTCCGGCATTCTTTCCATAAATACTGCTCATGCTGGCGTAGCTTTTCTCGTTATCATCAAAATAGTGCTGATGATGCTGGGTCGCGTGAGTATTAGATGTCAGAGTGGTTGTCGTTGTAGATCGTGATATTTGCGAAGAGTTTTTTGTGGGGGTAGATGTTAGCGATGAATTTGAGCGATAAGCATGCTTGGTGGGCGTACTAACAACAGAGCTTATCTGAAAAAGAAAAAAACAAGAAATCGCATACAAAATGTCTTGTTGAATATTATAGTGACTTCAAAGAATAGATTTTTACTCACAGTACTACTACTTTCGAACATATTCGGATCATTTTTTTCCTTACAGGGTGACGTTTTAGCTGACGATAAAATATCACCGGTTTTGTTGACACGGCGTAATGGAGCCCGAAAGTCCTCACGCAAAGTTATCAAATGATTCTCTGTCATTACTAACGTACATCCCAAAGTTTTATGCTTCGCTTGCATTTCAAAGAGCTGTTGATACATTTTTTGAGTATTACTACATTTTTCAAAGCCTTTATCAATACGAACCCTTACCCCGCTAGCTGTTTGCACTAGCGCTTGTAACCATTCCGATGCTACATATTCGTCAGGGGCAGCCAATTGCAATAGTTCGTGCTTTAGTAGAATCTCGAAACAATGCGGTCTGCCAATTTTCATGGCCCGACGTGCACCTTGACATTCAGCCAGAGCCATTGCCCACGTCGGAAGCTTTTGACATGAATCATGAAACATGTACAAAACGCCCGCTCTACAATAAGCCAGAAAGTAATTATCATCAACAAATACGAAAAAATTATATTGCAAATGATAAATTCAGTTTAAAACATTCATGATTTCACTACAAGTAGCATACTTACTTGAGTAAGAAGTAGCCTGGCTGCCATAGTTCCCTTCCAGTGGATGACTCGTTTAAGCGACGGTGCATTAAGAAGCCTTTAATATGTGGGCCAAGCGGTTCTTGCTCGGATCCTAAACTGCCGGAGGGAATATTCACGACAGCATAATAGACCCATGCATCTTTTTTGGAAATAGATGAGTTTTCGCAAACAAAGGCTTGTAGAGGAGCCAAATGTTCCAGTGTTAATTGTCCAACTGCCGGCAAAGTGGAGCCACTGCGTCGAGCACAAAGTTCTAAATTCGCGACAAGTGCATCTGCGGGGTACGGCCCACCAGCAAGTAATACTTGTTGCATGTCGCGCGCACTATTACTCAAAAGCACAGTATTCCCATATGGACCCATCTGCAGCACGTATAAAACAGTTAGAATTGGGATGACACAAATGGATTTTCAATAAGCACTTACCAAAATCACATCCAGCTCCGAATATGGCAAGACAAATTTACTGCACAATCTATTCCGCACTAAATCTGTAACGTATAGAGTTCGATCTGTCAGGAAAACAAGCACGGGAGTCATGTGGCCTTCTCTGGTATAGCCAGTATACAATTTGAAGACCTGTTACACAAAACCAGAGCATTATCGGAGAAAGTTTTTTCATAAATTTGCCATACCTTCATGAGAACCTCGTTTTCATTTCTCAATATATGCAAACAGTTTCCATTGAAAATCTCAACAGAAATCTCACCAATGCCCAATTCAAATCGTGAGGTATCTCCGGCCGTTCCTGCTTCTGCACCCACAAGCTCCCGCCGTGGCGAATTCACGCCAGACATTTCTATTTCCATAGCGATTTCAGCGTTCAGATCTTCGATCAGCTCAATGTTTTTTGGTTTAACTCCTTTCAAATATAAATTTCCAGCAAATAATTTCTGCTCGTTTTTAATTTTATCGGCGAAAAAGTGATTCTTTCGAATCGACGTCTCCATTATCTTCTTCTGTGTCACGTTTCTCAGGAAACGATTTATCAGGCTCGACTTGGGAGGTTTCAAAAGATTCGGGTTACTGGAATGAACCGAGTCCTGTTTATCTGGAATAGTTTCTGGGTAATCTATGATAACTATATCACTTTCATTCTTATCGGCATCTGTCGTGATTGTCAGAATATCATCGAACTCCTCGCTCAGAATTGTATTTTTCGAATCACGACCACTTCCATATAAATTGAACAGATCTGGACTCATACGAGCCCGATCGTAGCGGGCAGTCGTAAGGCTCCCCCCGCTGCCGTTGCGACGTTTCATAGGCGACGGGAGATGCCGAATTGTATTATGCTGTTGCGTCCACGAAGTAGTTTGCTTTTGCGACACGGGAGACATCCTAGTTGAGCTGGTATGCACTTTCTGCCAAGGCGTATCCGACATGTCGCCATTATTTGTCGTAGTATTTGTCGATGTTGTTACATCAGAACAAATTGACTGCCTGTCGATTGAGGCCGTCATGTTCTGTGAGATGTGGCCCTTCGTTTTACTCTGGGAAAGTAGACTGCTGTCGGTAGTATCAATCTTTTTCGGGAAAAATTGCATTGCATCGTCATCCTTCTTCACAGTTGGTGACGTTGCGCTTTCTTTTAGACTCTTGAAAATATTCACGAATGTTTGCTTGATTGGCGCTGATATAAAATTGCTTGATACCGACGGTGAAGCATCTACAACCGGGGTTGCCTTTTCACCGAAACCCACCGACTCTGGATCAACTGGCTCGGCTTCGAACGTATAGGACACACCAGTATGTTCAAATACTGTGCTCTCGCAGTTGATAATAAACTTATTACGGAACTGAGGCGTATCAGAAGCGACAGGACTCGTAGCAGTCGCTTTCACTGCTTCTGGTGACTTGTCACTTTTATCTGATTGTTTTTCATCGTCGCTGTTCTGGCGGGTCGGGGCGTACAAGTCCTCTTCATTCTTACGTCTTAGCTGCTCATCGACATTATGAACGAATTTCTTCTTCTGATTCTCTTGATCTCCTTTTAAGCCACCGTCCAAGCTCTTGCTTAGGAAAGGTCTGGGTTTCACCGGGGAAACTGATTTTACCGGCTCATTTTCCGGTATGCACTCGTAAACCGACTGTACATCTTCAGATCCCTCTGGAACACCTCTTTCCGGCAGAGGGATCGTAAATATACTTTTCAGTGATCCAAAAATCATTTTGCTGTTATCGATCAAGTTGTTCACATCGTGCACATTAAACTTCTTCATTTTACTGTTTAAATCATGTTCTTGTATTATGTCAGTTTGCCTGCGTGTTTTCTTCAAGCAGCTCGTTTTCGGCTTCTTTTCCTTACTCCACACTGATTTTCGCACATTACTCTCATTCAAATAGTCTATACTGGGTTCTGAAAAGTAACAGTTTTCACCAATGAAGTTGTTGTTCGTATTATTCATTCCAATGCAATCGCAAGAGCTTGACTTCGCTTGTGCATATTTATCCGGATTCCCATTCTTATTTCCGTTATCCTCACCGCCCGAGTCCTCCAAACTCGAATTCGAGCTCGAGCATGAGCATTTATACAGAAGTTCTCTTCTCTTCGCATCCGGTTTCTGTGCCTTTTCCTGGTGATGATATTCGAAAACTCCGGAGTTATCATACCGTAAGTAGTTGTTTTCTACGTTCTCGTAAATATCAGTGTTTCCGTAGTCCAAAACATCTGAGCAAGCATTTCTGTATACGACTTGGCCGACCTGCTTCTCCGCCTGATGGCTATGGAACTCATCACCGTCTCCTTCCGAGCACCACGAATATCGACTGGGCACAACTCCGCTTTTCCTACCGTTTTTGTAAGTTATGAATCCGTGCTCAATGTGAATATTATCGGTACGAGTATTCTTCAATATGTCTTCGTGAAATGAGACACGTTTCTTGGGAGCCTGTTTCGCACTTGCATGCGACTTTTTTATCCTTCGCCTATATACAATATTTTCCGTATCAAAAGTCGAACAGTTGCTCGTCGTCATTATGTCCTCGATTGTGGTGTTCGTCGTGATATCAGGCGGCTTTTGATCAACCACATTTGAGTTTTCAAAGTCGCTTCTCGTCATTGCAATTATTTGCTTCGGAGACTGTTCACCTGCAGGCAGTACTAAATCTGGGAGCTGGCTGCTGACGCTACCAGAAACATTCCAATCGCCAGTTACTGCACTGGTAGCTGTTGTCGATTTTTCATCGAACTCGAAACCGTTTTGCGACGTAAGTGACTCTATCATTAATTCACTCGACTCGGAGTCGAGTAGTTGAACTCCCGAGTCGCTTGGTGTCGTATCATCTAGCACACTCCCAATGCTAGATGTCATGGCATTGTTCTTCAAGTCATTTGCGTGGCAACTTCCAATCACACTTGTTGCGTGCTGGTTAAGTAAAGCCGTTAGAACTGCATCTGTGTCGTATTTCTGAGCCTGGCATTTTTCATCCAGTATCGGATCCATTGTTATGTCAAACTGTACCGGCTTCTCGGTAAGAATTTCTGAAAAGAATGAAAAAAGCATTGAAATACCTTAATAATATTCCAAAAAAATTTTTAATTAACTACTGCAATGGAATTATTTAAAGGTATTGAAACATGAATTAATAAAGAAAATCGATACAGGAAAGAGGAAATTAAAGAGTGCGTTCGTGTATCGTCCGTTTTGCATACCAGATACAGCGAGCAAGCTCCTCGAGCGGTCGCCGAAGCAACTGCTGCTATCAACAATTAGATCGCCTGGTGATTTGTCTGACAGACAGCACGGCTTTCGAAATGGGTATTCAATTGTTGATAACATTTCAGCAGTGGCTGGGGCGGTAGGAAGAAGGAGGAGGCATGTAGCCAGACAGGTTGTTTTGCTAATGACGTAAGATGTTCAAAGTCATCTTTCCGTAATTTTCATAGTGTAATACTACTTGTTGGTCATATTTTGGGACTATCTTAGGGGCTGATGGTTGCTGTTAGACATGAACGAAGGTGCCCAGAGGAGGCTTATCACTTCAGGTGTAGCATAGGCATCCATCCTCGAAACTGACCTTTCGAACTTCGTTTTCTGTGGACTGCTGCCCCGTAAAATGTCAAACAATGTGCTTCTTGTAAGTTACACTGATGACGCGGCAGCGGTAATCACTTCCACAACTGCCGTGTTCACCCAATTCACACTTAACTAAGCTATGAGGAGAGTGAAAGGCCGGCTATGGCCTTCAGCTGGCGCATGCTGACGAAGCGGAGGATATCGACTGTCACGGTGATGATAGTGGGGTTCCACGGATGTCCAGACCATTATATCGGTAAGGTATCTGGTAGGGACGTTGTACACTAAGCTAACCTAGTGTGACCACACCCGTAAGGTATGCGGTAGGGGCACTGGCAGCCGTCGGCTCGCTGAGCAGGTTGATGACGAACATCGGCGGCCCCGGCGAAACGAGACGAATGTTGCTGATGGCGGCGACGAATCTTCTATCTTGCTGGACGGGGCAGAAATTTGTGCGGGTGCACTCCAACCGAAGTTTAGATAACGGATTGCCTGCGTCTAGTGTAGAGTTGCCCTGCGCATCACCAATAGCTACGGCACTGTGTCAGAAGATACCATTTTGGTGTTATCAGGAGTAACCGCGACAAATATACTTGCGCGAGAATGCAGAGAAGGGTACATCTTATGCTCTAAGCCGAATGAAACAGGCAGTTTCTCGCACGCACGTGTGCGAACTTTCCAACTTTTGGAAAGAACTTTTGGAAACAACGCTGGAAAGAAAGCAACAAAAGTCGCTAGATCTTCTGGGCTTATAGGTGAACGTAGAGGTAAACTTTAACCTGTGGTCATTCCTAACGGAATACAGTTATTTCAGATGATACCTAAACTAAAAATCACAGAAGCAAAAATGTTGCGATTTTTATTGGCCATCTTCAACAATAACAAAAGTGTTGCGACGCAGAGTGAGTTACCTGAAATTTCTTAGCTAGTATGTTTGTTATCTTGGGTCATCAAGAAGTTCAAATTCTGGCTATTTATTGTCGGCAGTCATTTCAAAGCAATTTTACCGTTAATCAAAGTTAAGTCGAGGTAGCATACACATCATACTGAGGTGCTTTTGGCAAAAGAATGGAAGCAATCGGTTTATGTCTGTGCTAACATAGTGCTGAGTAACATTACGACAATTCAGCTTTAGTTGCCATATCAACCTATCAAAAACTTTCTTTTTCCAGTTCCCTTTGTGTTTGGACACTCCCTAAACCAGGATTGCCAGGTTGAGTATTTTTTAGATAGTTTTTACTGTTCGGGGGATAAAATGGGGGCGAAAAATTAGGCCTCACATTAACAAACCAAAATATTGGGGATTTTTCAAATCAAAAAGAACGCACAATGTCTATTTTTAAAATTTAAATAATAAAAATATTTGACTGAATTGTTTGTACATTTACTGAGGATGAAATCGTGAATGAAATTTCGCTAACATTGTTTTTTTTCCTCCTTCCTTCCACTCTCTTTATCACTCTATCAGCGTGCACAGTCCATGTGCACCATCTTTACCCTCCAGTAAGTTTTTCATAGTGCTTCCCAGACAACTAGTTTGTTGGTATAAGTGACAGCACAATTCTTATCAATAAGATAGACTCACTTTTATTAACTTATTATTGTCTTCATTGACTTGTGCCCAGAGAAAAGTATAGAAAAAACTCTGGTGCTATTCGTCATTGTGCGTTGTTAATTTTTATGTGCAATTTTAAGTTTTCTTTGAAACTCATGATATTGGTTGAGTTCTTTAACGGATTTGGCAATGTATTGTAGAAGGCTATAGCCTGTTGTATTGGATCTAGCTTTAATCTATCCGTTCTTAGTTTGCAAACTAAAAGGTTGCTGGCTGATCTTGTTTCTCTGCTAGTCAACTCACCAACAGTTCGAGTAATATCTGGCCATTTTAGTCCGTTGTTGATAATTTGGTATATTATTTAGCCTCTTTCAAGATTAATAATCTGTTAGATGTTCAACAACCCTGATCGAGTGTACACATCGGCCGTTGGTGTTAAGGTCGGCAACCTAAATATAACCTTTATCGCCTTAGTGACAAGTCTCCCAATTAGCTCCATGTTATGCTTAGATGTTTGGCTCTACAAGACTGCTCCATATTTAACAGTAGACAAGATAAACGCATTTAAGATTAGGAGTTGAGTGCCTTTTTCCAGGAAATCATGTCTTCTTAGTGTTGCGATAAATGGTGCAATTTTTTTCCTGATGTAGTTGATGTGATGGGTCCAGGACATCTTTTCATCCAAAATCAATCCCAGGTATTTTATTGAATCGACCTTCTCCAGTTGAACTCCATCAATTTGAATGCATGGATTAATAGGGCGTTTATTTTTTTGTTGGAACATAATGTATTTAGTTTTGTGGACATTTATAACGAGTTTGCTCTGACGCAGCCATCTCAAGTATTTATCCAAATCCATATTTACTGTACTTTGGATGGCTGTCTCATCTTTCCCAGCATATAACAGGAGCGTATCGTCAGCAAACAAAACTATTTTACCAGAGAGCCTGAGATCTTGACCGCTGTTCACATAGATAAGGAAAAGTAAAGGTCCTAAGACTGATCCCTGGAAAAGTAAAGGTCCTAAGATTATAGAACATTCCTGACTGGTGAAGCTTCCTTGTTTTGTCACTATTCTTCTATCCAACAGGTAGTTTTTAATAACAGATTTAAATTTCATGCAAATCCCATACTCTTCCAGTCGCAGAAACAAAATCTCGTGGTCAATGGTATCAAAAGCCTTTTTTAGGTCGACGAAAATTGCTGCCACGTAGTTACCTTTATCCAGCGATTGATTTATGAACTGAACCGCGTCAAGCGTAGCCGCAATAGTACTGCTATGTTCCTGAAAACCATACTGCATTGGAGCCAAAATTGATGTTTCTTTGATGTAATCAATTATTCGAGCATTTATGACTCTTTCAAACACTTTGCTTAGCACACTGGAGACTACTATTGGACGATAATTTGAAGGATTGGTAGGGTCACTTCCTTTAAAAACTGGTGTTAATCTCGACAATTTAAGGCATGCCGGGAATGTACCGGCTTGTAAGTGGCTGTTGATGATTTTCACTAAAATTTTCGTTATTTGCTGCTTAAGCATTTTGATGTCTCCTGATGTTATATTATCGATACCTGGTGACACGCCGTTTTTTAAATTGTCGATTATTTCTGCCACTTTACTAGGTATTGTTGATCTCAAATGTATGTTAGATGTTTGACTTGGGTTTGAAAAATGGTGTTGTTCCGATACTTGGGGAAAATGTTGCGTGATATCTGACCCAATCGCTACAAAATATTTATTTAAGTGATCCGCAATTGCCTCACTAGAGGAAATCAACGATCCATCTATCTGTAATTCCTTGATGCATGTTGCGGTCCGAGAAGTGCCTTTTTGTGTTTTAGCCAGTTCATTTACTATTTTCCAGTATTTAGCGCTATTTCCGCATGAAACTTCGAATCTTTTAGCGTAAAATTTCTTTTTCTCTTCCTTTACTAATCGATTTGACTGGTTTTTTAGATGCTGGTAGTTTTGTCGTTTCATCACACAGTTGGGATCTGCTTTCCACATTTTATAGGCTTTTCGCTTGAGTCTGGATACGTCAATAACGCTTTTAGAGATCCACGATTCATTACGAACCCTTACCTGCTTCCTAGATGTTGCTTTGATTTTCGCTTCAGATATCCTTGATATAATCGATATAATAAGCCTGAAAGATTTTCGTTTATCGCATTTTCATATGCGAAGACGTTAGAAAAGTTCGTGCAATGCGTTTTCCATTACAATGAATACATTCGGCGTCGTCATGATGCAGCGCGAACATAAACATCGCCAAGGACTTGACATTTTTGAACACTTCAATTTGAGGTTCTCCTTAAATTTTGCGACATTAGCTGATCTCACAGATTTAGGCAAGGTGTTATAGAATACTAAGGCCTGCTGACTGGGATCTATTTTTAATCAGTAAGTTCTAGCTTTGTCTAGAGATTAAGATTATTTGCCGATCTTGTTACTGCGTTCGTTATATCACCTGGCATGAGGCAATTTCAGTTGTTTATTAAGGACCCTCTATATTAATTTGCCTTGTTCAATTTTTATTTTTTGGTGAATGTCTAATAAGCCTGATTCATTGTATATAGTTGAAATTGCGGTCAGATTCGACATTCCAAATATTGTTTTGTTTTTGTATTTAATCTTTCAATTAAGTCAATATTTCGATTAGCAAGTCTTAAAAATATTAAGTTTTATGCTCGGTGGTAGAAATCGATATCTTCCCAAAAGCGATACTTTATATCCGATTATGTTGATATGGTCCTTCCAGGACATTTTTTTCATCTAAATTGAATCAAAGATAATTTAAAAAGTCTACTTTTTGCAATGGTGTTCCGTTAATGCGGATGCATGAATTGATTTTTTGTGTTTTTTTTTGCAGAAATAGTATGTATTACGTCTTTTGAACATTTATGATAACTTTGTAAAATACAAATTCCGGTATTTATCCAAGTCAGTATTCAAGCTGCGAGCGAAAGTTGATTCCTCCTTTCCTAAATATAAAAGTAGTGTATCATCCGCAACAATAACTACTCTTCTGACACATTAATATCCTGAATAATGTTAACGTACAAAAGAAACCAAAAGGGGCCCAGTATAGATCCCTGCGAAATACCGATATTTACTGTGGATTTATGGCTTTTATACGTATAGTTGCTTACTACGAAACGCCTATTATATAAATAACACTGGAGGACAAAAAAAATCTTATTTTCTGATGAACTTGTTTTGTTATTGGTTTTGATAAACACTTATATTATATATATAAACGAAATGTAATTACTTTGTTTGGATTAACTCTGGTTTTTGAGATAAACGACATGTAAGCAATTATATTAAAAATATTAGGTTACTTACCTACCCATCTACCTAACTACCTGCCCTAATTTGAGTATCCCTAACGAAATATTGTTTTCTATTCACGTAGTTAGGTGAAACATTTCCGCTAGCTAGACATTAGAGCTTAAAGCTATCAGTTTGTAGCATATTTTCAGTACAAAAGTTATTTTCCCCTGAAAAATGTGCATTCGTCGCGTAAGTCTTCTGTTAAAGACCCCAACACTTTTCGTTTTATGTGTAACAAATGTTGGAAACGAAAGCAGAGAAAAAATATCACCGAGTTTATGAAACAAACCTACCAAGCTTACTTTAGGATGTGCACAAAGGAATAAATATTGGGTGCCCTACATTTTGTGTCTTTTGCGTAAACTACGATACTGGAACCAAGGAGGACGGAAGTAGCTTAAATTTGGAGTGTCAATAATACACTGTACGATTTTATTACTACAGTACATGTATGTATCTTAACTATAGTGTGAAAGATACATTTAAATAAACGAGTAAATTAAATTGGCAGCAGTCCAAACTAACAATCAAGAGTATTTACGGGTTTATATTTTTATTATATATATATATATATATATATATATATATATATATATATATATATATATATATATATATATATATATATATATATATATATATATATATATATATATATATATATATATATATATATATATATATATATACATATATATATATATATATATATATATATATATATATATATATATATATATATATATATATATATTTTATTGGTAAATCTTCGCATATCTTGCTACAACTTGATACCAAATAAGTAGTTCCCTATGATTCAAAGAACCTGCTGTATTATGCTATTTCACAGACAATTTGTAATTGGTATAACTTGCATCTTTTTATGCTCACTTACCTACTGAAAATTTCCCTTAACGTTTTGAAAACCCTATAATGCTCATAAGAAGCATTCTTCATTTTTCAATCACATTTGTCGCGGTAATTAATCAGTCTGACTGTCAGCTTCCTCGTTACTGCACCGGAAAAATCGATTAAGCACTCGACTGACACATTCACATTCGTTTTCTTTCATTATACAGCAATCAGAAATTTCACCAACCAAAACACCACTCGACCAATTTACTGCACCCAATTATTTTTTCTGTGCATTACAATCACACATTAATCTCTTTGTTTTCATCCTTCCGAATCATCAGATTGTCTAATGATGACCATTAATACTAACAACACCTACCTTCGACTTGCTGTGGAAAATCCATGATTCGAACGTATTTACCGAACTAAGGAGACGCAATACTATCGCTTTAGTCGTAAGAAATGCATGGCAGCTAACTTATGCTCAAAAACATTTTTGATAGTTACAAAACAATGCCATTGTAATAAAATCAAATAACTCCCGACCTCGCCAGAATCACAAATTTCGCAATTGCAAAACTATCGATTTGACAACAATTATGGTGCTTTGACACAACTCTGACAGCCCCTATAAAATTATAGCATCCATGGTGGCAGTACTAGTCAGTACAAGACCTTACCACCAGAGGCGTATGTAGTCCACTAAAAGTTCGGCTGCTGTTCGGCTGTTAAATAAATTGACGTCGGCCTGTCAATGTCATAATAGACATGGCTACAGAGTTGGTAGGTTGGATTTAGTTTTCGCTGGTTGTGTTGTTAAACAAAGTGCTACATTTGTTATATCTCGAGGGAAATTCATCCAACTGCAAAAATGGCGCCCACAATTCAAAATGGATCGACCAATCCTGCCGAAAAGCGCCCGCAAAGACCAACCGAGCGAAGGTAAGATTACGGTGCACTCGGTTGATCGATCACCCACTAACAATTTGTTTTACAGGCCTGAGCTAATGATGCGCGTAAAGTACTGTAACTCATTACCGGACATACCTTTCGATTTGAAGTTCCTGGTGTATCCTTTCGAAAACGACCGCTTCATTCAGTACAACCCAACATCGTTAGAACGGAACTATAAATATGAAGTGCTCACGGAACATGATCTAGGCGTTGCCATCGATCTGATCAATCGCGATATATATCAACCGGATGCATATGCACAGCTGGATCCTGCTGACGAAAAACTACTCGAGGAAGATGTTCACACGCCACAGGATTCTATACGTTCCAGGCAGCATTCTCGAGCAGTTTCTTGGCTTCGAAAATCCGAATACATTTCCACTGAACAAACTCGTTTCCAACCGCAAACTATGGAAAAAGTCGAGGCCAAAGTTGGGTACAATGTGAAGAAAAGTCTGCGCGAAGAGACTCTCTATCTTGATCGTGATGCTCAAATCAAAGCCATCGAAAAGACATTTGATGACTCCAAGAAAGATATCGCGAAACATTACAGCAAACCGAACGTGGTGCCCGTGGAAGTCTTACCGATATTCCCCGATTTCAAGAACTGGAAGTATCCTTGCGCCCAAGTCATCTTCGATAGCGATCCAGCTCCCGTTGGCAAGAATGTTCCAGCGCAACTTGAGGAAATGTCACAGGCTATGATCCGAGGTGTAATGGATGAAAGTGGTGAGCAATTCGTTGCATACTTTCTGCCGACGGACGATACACTGGAAAAAAGACGCCGTGATTTCGCCAACAATGTTTTATACGAAGATGAAGAAGATTATGAGTACAAAATTGCCAGGGAATATAATTGGAATGTTAAGAGCAAGGCGTCTAAAGGCTACGAGGAAAATTACTTTTTCGTTGTCCGGCCCGACGGAGTCTTTTACGATGAGTTGGAAACGCGTGTCCGGCTGAGCAAACGTCGCCAGAAGATTGGTCAGCCGCCGAACAACACGAAACTAGTCGTGAAGCATCGACCACTAGACGCCAACGAGCATCGAATGCAGCGTTATCGCGAGAAACAGTTGGAACAGCCTGGCGACGAGGACGAAGAAGAAGAAATGGAAGTTGACGCCGATGAAGAAGCCGGTAATAATCGCGATGATCCGCAAGATCAGCAAAACGAGGAGCGACAAAGAGATCGGGACTCGCGTTCCCGTTCCCGCGCAAAGTCGTCAAGATCACGCTCTCTTTCAGGCTCACGCTCTCGCTCTTCAGCTTCACGGTCGCGTTCAAGGTCCCGCTCGTTATCAAAATCGAAGAGTCGCTCCAGATCGAAATCCCGACCCAAGTCACGCTCGCGCTCAATCGCCAAGTCCCAGTCACGATCGCCATCCGGCTCTCGCAGTCGGTCTCGTTCGAAGACCAAATCACCATCGCGTTCACGCAGCCGTTCCCATACGCCATCGAAATCGCGATCAGCATCACGCTCACCGACTCGTTCACGCAGTGGATCGCGTTCAGCGTCACGATCAAAATCACGATCGCGCACGCCGTCAAGGTCTCGCAGCCGATCAAAGTCTGCATCTCGATCTCGCTCCCGATCAGGATCTCGATCTAGAAGCCCGACTCGGTCCCGATCAGGATCTGCTAGCAGGACCCCATCTAGATCGCGTAGCGCTACTCCGTCAGGAAGCGGCTCAGGTAGCGGATCCGAAGGAGAGTAGAGCTATGACAGGAGATATGTTCAATTCAGACGTCGAATGATCTTGTCTCCGTTAAATTGACTATTTGTTCCCTTGACTATTTTACTATACATTACACTTATTGTATAAAGATCGGAAATTTATCCAAAAAAAAAATCTCACCAAACAAGTTGAGTTTCTTTTTCAACCTCACTAGATAGCCTTATTGTTTCAGAAATTTAGCCAACGTTAAAGATGGTAAATTATTAGTGCCCATTTTATACATACAAGTTTTATTTGGAAAATATTAACAAATTGACTTCACTATTCTTAAACACTAATCAGCTGTGTCCTGATATTAAGCTTATCTAAAACATATTGGGGCATGCAAAATGTTGGATTCACTTTAAGGAGTTTGTCATGTCCGAGTAGGGAAAGTGCGCCAAGGCCAAACAATGTGTGAAATATATCTGGTAGGTTTCCTGTGCGGTCGCTAAATCCTCCAGATTCTGCGTCCTGAAATTAAAGGTAACCCAGCGCTCTATGACATACGCCTAATTGCATCCGCTTACCTGGCAGGATAGGATGAAAGCCTTAAGCTTATCGGAGTCGATCCAGTGCAGCCTTCCCATTATGGTCAGCGACGCAAGAACCCACCACGAATAGCATACGTCAGGCAGTTTCTCTGGTCGTCCATTCAGTCCGCCGCTGGGCAATTGCCGCTCACACAGCCACCACGCCAGTTTCTCACAGTCCAAGCGATGGAGCTGATGTGTTATCGATAAAAAGCCGACACAGCAGTAAATCAAGCCGGCGTGAGACTCGGCATTTGGCTTAGAGCCGAATCCGCCGTCTGCGTTGCAGCAGGACATAACAAAATCCACTGCTTTCGGCACATTGATCGCATTCAGCTTATTCTGAAAGTTAAAAGTGAGGAAACTATTCTACTGCCAAATTATACTTAGTTTGCATACAATCAGCGTAAGAATGGCTACAGCACAGAACGAGAATCTTGTATCGACTTCGCCCCATTTATCACCGAAAAAACTTCCATCGGGTTGTTGCAGCGCCGCTACATATCTTGCTACACCATCGACGTCTATTTCATCGAGACAATTGTAAATACAAAGAATTTGAACGGCACTGAGCGTATAAAGCATATGCGGATCATGACCCTCGCACGCAGCTACGCCTCCACTAGTCGCACATTGGCATTTCTTTACGAATTCTATGATCGATGCACGGTCTAGCTTATCAAGCTGCTTCATAAGATCTAGAGCAGTAACGCCCCAGTAGATACCTGACATTCGCAAAAATTCCGTCATACAGTACTCGAAATCGTTTTGATCATTTCCATGGTTTGCTATATACTCAACATGTTTCTCGAAAAGCAATTCCTTCGGTTCAGCGGCTGCTAGGTCCACATCGTTTACAATAAATGCCTGATCGAAGCCAATTATATTAAACGTATTATTATCATTTTCTATTTATTCAAATATATTACCATTTCCCTGGCAGTTTCCTCAAAATTGTCTAGCCAGCATCACCCTCGCAAATCCCAATCAGGCCAGCTCTGCTCTGTCAATCTCAATGACAGATAGTGAATCTAGAATGCACTTTTTGAATGCGTAGAGTATGGAAATTGTGGATAAGACACTTTCTATGCACTTTTCATTTTGGTTATATATGGGATAAATTATGAAAATTCACTTCTTCGGATCACAATTCACAATTATTTCAATGCGAAGTTTTTATGTTTTTACGACACAAATACACTCCCATCTTGTATCGCAAATTAAATGACGGTGCAAATACTTGCTGATTATATTTTATACTGTGGTCTTCCTCTTGTCACGAAAGCAGGTTATAGAGGTTATAGAGCATCTGGCAGCGATCCCGGTTTGTGACGGATAACATCCATTCGGCAAAGGTAGGACTTGGTTTTAATAGCCCAAATCAGCTGCTTTTTAAAAATTTAATTTCAGCTTTTTAATCTCACGAAAAATAAACGCTTTCCGTGCAGGCTACGAAAATGAGTTTAGGCGATAGTGTTCATTATCTTCTTATCGGCAATCCAATAAGTAATACCTTGATATCAGGAATGGCAAGCGTCGCCAGAAGCACCGTAAGATATTTTGCATGCAACTATGTGTATTACCCATTCTTTCCCGTGATTTATGTTCTTTTCCGTTCGATTGTAAAACAAAACCAAGCAAATGTCCTAGGTGCAATCAAATATGGCATGTTGTGAAATCGTGTAGCGTCGTTAGTTACCTTTGATCCCAGATAAATATAGAGATCATCACTCAACGCGGTTGAGCGTATAAAAAAAACTGTAAATAAGTTTCTAGAATTTATTTGCCCCCTTTTCCGATATCCTTTACTAGAATATATTCAGAATAATATTGCCTTCACTCGGCGCTGCATATGTATTATTGGGTCGCAGTGTTAAACGAATTTAATAAAATATTTAACACATAGCTTTTTACCGTTTGCTAATACACTGAAATTCTTTTCGCTCGCTGGCAATCTTGGCACCCTTCGCAACTGTATGGCCCTGGGGCGGCATCAAAACATTCTTGCCCGTCAAACGCAACAAGTAACTAAATTTATATATTAACGACCAGCCATAATCTTTTTTTTCGGTAATAGCTCATGTCTTCCAAGATATGGGGTTGGCCTTAAATCAGTGGTGGTGACCATTGGGTTCGATTTCGATCAATATACAGTGACTGACAGGTCTAACCGGATGACGAATGTAAGCAATTTCAAGTGTGCAGTTCGGAGTGAATAAATTCGAAAAAAAAGTTCTTATTACATATCAATTAAAAGAAAATTTTGTCTAGTTTTATCATTTGTTGCAAAAATAGTAACAACTCAAACTGTTAATTCAATAAAATAAAAATTACTCCATCTCCGAACTCAACGACACACGACTAACTGGGAAAATTAAAGTTTACATTGATTCTAGTATTCTGTAGCAAAACCTTTATTCTTAATTACTTCTTCCAGTCTCCTAGGTATAGAATTTGACAAATTTTGATTTGGGGTTTAAAGAGTTCCTCAAAAATTGCAGCTTTAAGTTCGTTAATAGTAGTTTTTTTTTTGTATATTCTAAGTCCAACCTCTTACCAAATATGCTCAATGATGTTCACGTCTTGGGACTGAGGTGATTTGTTTAATACGTGGGGACAATTATACAGCAACAAATCGTCTTGATAAAAAAAATAAAACTATCCGAACTGCCCAAGTTATTGCAGGATGTTTTCTCATTCACTTTTAAAATATTTACATACTGAAATCGATCCATTTTCTTTTCTTTTCTTGCAGCAGAAATGCAACCCCAGACCATTACAGAGCTTCCCATATGCCTTAAAGTAGCCTTATAATTTTTTGGCAAGCACGCTTCAATTGCTCGTCGCCATACAAATCTGTGGCCATTGAATCACTGTAAATTAACTTTACTCTCATCGGTAAAAAGTGCCTGCAATGTAAAAATTAGAAACATATTTGTTGTAAAGTATAACTAATTACTTGATTTTAATGCTCAGAGGGTTGAATTAAGTGGGTAATCCGAAACTTCTTATGCATCATCGAATTGTTTCCACGGAGACTTTTCCCTGTTCTGTTTAACCTTAATTCCAGTTTTATCTGCTGGTATAGCCGGATTTTCTCAAAGATCCGTTTAATTTACTTCATATCGCTTGCAGTTGGTTTCCTTCATTGG
Source organism: Nemotelus pantherinus (assembly GCA_963978885.1). Classification (NCBI taxonomy): domain Eukaryota; kingdom Metazoa; phylum Arthropoda; class Insecta; order Diptera; family Stratiomyidae; genus Nemotelus; species Nemotelus pantherinus. Next base: position 8,072,745 of record OZ022264.1, on the reverse strand, counting down.
CCCTTTCTACCTTTATTCCTCATTTCCAGGGATCTGTGCTTCCTTGAAATATGCATAGTACAATTTAGCTTTGAGAGAAATTCAAACAAACTGGTAACTTCTACGTAAATGAATATCACCGTATGTTGCAATCACTTAATTGATTTCAAAAGTACCGTTCTACGACTACAGCAGCTTATAAAATGCGCTATCCAGTTAGTCGTGTGGTATACAATTATGAGTTGGAGTAAGTTTTATCATTTTGTTGAATTAACAGTTTAGGTTTTCATAATTTTTGCCAAAAACTATAAAAATTTTCTTTTAATTGATATGTAGTATGGTCTTTCTGTCGAATTTATTCACAACGAACTGCATAATTGAAATTTTTTCCATTCGTCATCCGCATAGACGTGCGGGTCACTGTACATCAAATTTCACAAGACAAGCCCTATTTTAGTTGATTAGATCATGTTAAATACAGTTAAGTCCGGTGAAGACGCTAGGTTTTGTACAACATTTTATCTGTGCAGTTTAAAACGTTGCGTGTGGATAGGAAAACTGTGCAATTTTGAGAACAGTACAGTTGCAGCGATAATTGAGTTGGTAGGGCATAGTTATCGTTTTGACTGCCCAAATAAAACGTTGTGCAAAACCCAGCGTCTGGACCGGCCTTTAAATTACAAGATCATGTAATTTAACTATGTTGAATTTTCTTAGAAATAAGGCCCGTCGGGCGCTAAAGAATTAATACCACATTACTTTGCTGATTCCTCGAAATAATCATACGAAAATTTTATGAAGCAATTGCAGATCATGCGCCCCTTAAAAACTGTACTTTCAAATTTGAAACCCATTGCTAATATAACAAAAAGTTTTTGATTGAAAATTAAAATGAAAAATATTTAAATCATTATTAAATCATCGGCGGCACGCGGGATGTCAAATGATTCAGTTTTCGAATGTTCAGGACTCGTTTTTTACGAAAACTTCTGCCTAGCAGGGTTTTGGTGAAAATTAGATACACTTGAAGGAAGGAAGGAGAGAAAGAATGATTGGTCTTTCACGTAAAACCTGTTAAACACTTTGCATTCAATGAGATTGGTGCAATGGAGTTTATATGAAAATTATGCCCATCAAACGAGAGGAAGTAACCAGCTATCGAATATTTAATGAAGGGTTTATGCTACAAAATTTCCTACATAAAGCCTTTGAAAGAACAGGATGGACCAAACGCTCCTCCCATTTAAAGATATTCATAACATTTAATGTGCAGACCGTGCATCTAATATGTTTGCTTTTCTTCCTTTGTGTCTTTGTGCTTCTCCAGTGAACTGCGTGTGGTTCACAGGACTTAATATTCATTTGAACCCAAAATGAAATCATTACTAATGCAATTCGCACATTCCTATTTTCTCAGGGTATTATTTCTTCTAAGCCAAGTGCCAAGTCGCTATCAACTCAAGCAATGTCCAAAGCTTTGCCGCTATGGAAACTCGCCGGAACCAATATAAATTTTGTTCGCTTTGCTGGTTTAAGTGGAATGGCGGCTGTTATCCTTGGTGCCTATGGCGCCCATCGTAAATATCCAGACGATAAGGGTGAACTTCGAAGCATCTTCGAAGTGGCCAACAAATATCATTTCCTGCACTCAATTGCCTTAGCAACTATGCCGTTAGTGCGTCAACCTGTTTTGGTAAGTATTCAAGATTTTCTTTCGTTTAGCTTTCGGTAAACTAAATTTAACTCTTTTTCTTTTTATTTGTTTAGACTGGTTCAATGATGATAATCGGAGCTCTGCTTTTTTGCGGACCTTGTTATTATCGAGCATTCACCGGCGAAAAAACTTTCAATAAACTGGCTCCGGTTGGTGGATTTTGTTTAATTTTAGCGTGGGCGTCGATGATACTTTAAACGTATGTGATGCAGTCTTTATTTATTTTGTTTTGATGTATTTGAAATACAATTATTCCAAAATATAAGTCGAAACGGAACGGGAATCTAACAATATGTCTGCATTAAGAAAGTAAGACATTGTAAACGGCAGAAGAATAAAATGTAAATATGTATCTTTTTCAAGTGCTGCTCAGGAGCAATAAATGATAGAAAATTGGTGTGTATTTTTATTACAAGGATAACTCTCAAGTATTTTGAAGGTTAAACTCGACTACGTGTTCCTCATACTGCCCTACTAACCATAAATGTTCTATCTACATTTTAGTAGTTTCGTGATATTCTATAATTTGTATTTTGTTTTGTACTGGAGATATATGGAGAGTACATTTTTCAATCTCGATTTTAACATACTTCCACAAAAGATAGGTTTTTCAAATTTTGTAGAATGATGTAATAGAGTATGTAGTTTTTGAATCCGGTGTTAACTCAAAAATGAGATAAATGTAGATAGAACCTTTATGGTTAGTAGAGCAGCATAGCCGTTATATCTGACTAGAAAGTTAAGTCAGTTGGTGTTTGAGGGCTGTTTTTTTATGTGTTTTTCTCCAGTATGTCATCTCGTGTGTTATTTTTATGTTTTTGCATTGTTGCCTCACATTTTTTACCCCTTTTACCGTCCTCTGGTGAAGAAACCTCTCAGCTGTTGTTTGATTTGATAACCCATATCAACATTTAAGATCAGCTGTTTCGCACCTTCACAAGAACACGCCACTTTACAAAGAGCTGTTACATCCAGTGTGACCTCATGATAAATTCTTTATAACAAAATGGCATGATTCTCAAACCTGGAGCTCTACTAGAAACACCCTAATACCAAACCTTCCAAACTGCGAATTCGAATTTCATCATGAAAACTGTCCTGAAAAACCTCGAGAACAGAGCTCAAAGTCCCAAGAAACAAGTAAGTTGCTGAAAAAAGGCTTGTAGTGGATTTTAGAAGTAGTGGATTTTCCAGAATATAGAAAGTTATGTCGAAATGCCACCAAAGACATAAAGGACTACTCCAAACTATAGGTGGAGGTATGACGAATAACTTTGGGTTATTACTGGAACACACTTTCCAGGATGGAAAATTAGAATAAATGGTAAGGCCCGGGAAGAAAACGAAGGCCCTGAGCAAATGCCATGCATATTCAATTGAGCCCCGTGGTCTGACTTGACCGGCTCTCCAAATGTGAATACTTCCAATGGATTACGTGATATCGATGTTCATTGGACCGTGACATTGTTCCAAGTGTGAAACAAACCTGATAGTGAATGAATATCAACTGTGATGATTGAACACGAGGAAAATCATTTTTAAAACTGATAAAACTTAATGCATAGTAAGTAAAAAAAACGTTTGATTTACTATGAAAATATGTATGATCTTGGGTTTTGAATTTTATTTTTATTACTAGTTTATTTGTTGGTATTGGTATTTGTTAACGAATTTCGCATTTACTATGCAGGTGCAGCGTATATTCGTAAAGTTTCGTGCTCCATTAGATGCGTTCGCTTGTCAACAGTATTTAACTTTTGTCTTAAACTGTGAAAATACAGTCCATCAAAACAAACGAGAGTACATAAATGCGAAAGCCCCACTGCATACAAGCAATTTTTTATGTGCGTCAGAACGGCAGTAAATAAAAATGCAATTCTCGCATCGCGCTCGTTGATGCGCTTCATATCACTGAGACGTAACGAGTCCCGTGTTCCTTCGGGGCAATTACATGCAAGAAGTAAGCAATCAGCTTCATCAATGTTGATTTGTTCCAGCTTATCGAAGATGTCTATTAGTTTTAAACATAACGGCAATTTCATACAATTTACCTCGACGAGATAAAATAACGTCAGGCAATTCGCGACATTGTTTGTAGGCAGACTTTGAACTAGTGCTGGGATAAGATTGCCAGAAATTTGCCAGCAAAGCAAGTCCATTCGTGAATTATCCAACGTCTCGTTGGTCCCATTCTGTTCAAACAGTAGTTCTTCTAATGCTGGAACTTCGTCTGAAAAGCAGTGTGCGCAACCAGATAAGGTATTAAGTTAAGGAGGCCCGAATAGAACTAAAAATGAAATAAATGGAATAATTACTTACACGGCGGAAACTCTGCCTCCAAAGTCGTAGCTTCGTAGTCCCTCGTATGACTTAACTTGCAGTAAAATGTTCTTACAACAGGTCTAGTCTCGTTCTTTAATAAAACACCCATTGTACGACGTATTAGCGGTGAAATAATATCGAAAAATGGCCTCAAATCTTTTTTTGATAGATCGAAGTGATGTAACTGCACGATATACTTTATGTTGGTTAATAGAATGTAATTTAATCGACCATGGGTTTGTGATAGACGTGATAAGAATTCTGAGTCAAAGTTCCTATCCAGCTTGGTCTATAAATAGCATAAGGACAGTGTATTCGTAAGAACGTCAGTAAGTCATACTCACGTAGTCATATGACTTTAGACTTGATTTAATTAATTCAGCTCCTGATATAGATCTTTCTACTCCGAATACATGTTTCGATAGTTCTCTGATTTGAGAGTCTGTTATGGTTTCATTTGTATATCCGAATGACTTTATGTGTCTTGCTACTGCTTGGAAGCGAGGTGATTTTCTTGGAAAGTCGTTGAAACCCTGGAATACACTAATATGTCACTACAATCACGCCAATACGTTTTGCATACCCTCCGCTGCCTAGGCGGCTGATTTATTCGATTGTGGAATTGCTGTGGCATTGGTAAAAAGAAACATTTATATTAAATTCTTTCATATTGAAGCATTTTCTGTACAAACAATCGTTTCCAATCGCATTGGTGAGATTTAGTTTAAAAAAAAGGAAGAAACTGCTTTGTTTTACCTGAAGAGAGTCATATTGTACTATATCATTTCCACACAACGTAGCGAAAAGCGCCAGTTGACTATCTCTTAAGCTCAAAGTCTCCTGTAATGCCCTACGATTGTATTCTTTTGTAGTCAGAGTAGCCACATCAATATGTGTTGACGACCAAAACTTCCAGTCTCCTTTAAATATCAGAAAATCTGTATCATTCGAGATAATGGCTAACGCGTTATTTTTGGTTGCGTATTCTGCCAATTCGACATCACATTCGTTAAGCACGCAAACTTGTACGTCGCCGTATTTACTAGCCAATGTTGCAAAATTGGTAAAAATTGGAACTGGAGCTTGCACTTCAATTTGATTTGGCAGATTGCTTAAATCAGCCCCAGTGTATACGAATCTAAGTGCTTCCATAGCTTTCTCATAGTTATCATTCCGACGCATTAAGCAAGTAGATATTTTTTCTTCTCTTGCTGGCCCATCTGTGAAGAAAACCATACGCACACCCATTGATTCCAATCGATCCATCAAGATTTCAAAACGTTCGTTGTAAACATTATAACGTCCACCGAGTATCAACTCATGATTGTCTGTATAGAACAACCTGTACATAGACATAAGGTCGATAACGATTAATGGGTGCTCGATATTATTTTCCCTGCGAAAAATATCAACTTATTTATCGGTAAAAGCAAAAGCGACATCATACAAAACCTCTTATATTTACGCACTTCATCTTCCATGCTAACATTTCGCATACCATTTCGAACGGACTGTCTCATGTACGTTTGTAGATACTTTATCCCCATCTCGCGAGCGTAACCTTGAAGTGAGAATTATACATAGATATACGACGCATTGTGAAATATTACAAGAATTTATTTAACTAAATCAATGAAGTAAATGGAATATCAGAAACTACATCTAAGGCTTGGAGATCCCAATGCTCATAGAGTTAACGGAATTAAGAAAGACAATTGGACGCAAGTGAAATTAAACTGGTTAGTGATGGAAATTAGTCGAAGTTCAATGAGGGAATCGGAACTTTAATTAGATGTTTCAAAAATTTCGCAAAGGATCGTTACCTTGCCCTTTACTCTAGACACCTTCTTACCTTCTAGTGCCGATAATGGATTTAACTAGAACCACCTTAAAATACTTAAATAAAAAATGTATCTTTAAGACGACCGTTCGTACGCTTCAACAAGTCCCCCTCAAGCAGGCCTAGGGACACGATGAAAGTACTGATATTAGTACGGTATCGATACTTTCGTTTGATACCAAGTAAAATTTTACTTTTTTTTTACATACTTTTTTTGATAATATTTAGTTGGGCAGCCTTTATTTTTAATCACGGTTTTAAGGCAGAGTGGCATCAATTCTACAAGTATTTTTGCATAGCTTGGCTCTATTTTCACCCATTTCTGCTAAAGAGCCTGTTTCAACTTAGATTTTGAGCTATAGGATGAGTCTTGATCCTTTTTTCTAGGATGTTCCGCATGTGCTCAATGGGATTGAGGTCAGGACTTTGCGGCGGTGTTTTAAGCAAATGTAGAATTTTGTACGTCAAGAACATCCTTTTAAAGTGTGGAGAAAGCCAGGGGAATCTTACAACCCAAAAAACACCACGAAAACTGTAAAGCACGGTGGCGGCGGCGTTATGGTATGGGGTTGTATGGCTGCCAGCGGCGTTGGAAACTTAGAAATAATTGAAGGAAGCATGGATCATCGGGCATATATTGCAATTCTCAAGGGAAATTTGCAGCCAAGTGCTGACAAATTCGGTGAATCGAAGGATTTTTACTTTCAACAAGATAATGATCCTAAGTGCATGCTCATAGCACTAGAATGTTCTTGGCGTACAATTAAATATTAACAAAAAATGTATCTATAGTTTTTAAGATTTTTCATAAACTGTTTCGTTTGTGTACGAAGACTTTATTGGAGACATATTGTTGACTTTGTTTTATTTTTAGTTAATAACTTTGTAATGAATAACTGAAATGGATACGTTTTTGTTTCTAAATTAAATAAAAATGTTTAATGAATAAATCACCACTAAAACTTTTTCAAATTTCTTGCAACAATTTATTGTTTTTTATCACTTGCGTTTCAAATAGCTGCTGTACGGGGACATTATTGGTACACTGTAATTAGTATCGACTTTTATATCCTAATGTCCTCTCAATGGACGAATAACAATGATATTAAATTAATTTTAAAAGTGATATATGTATATGTAAAAAGGCACATTTTTGACTTGAGAGTGCAACAATCCTCGTGAACAATATCTGGTCTTCTGTTCGCATCCTCATCATATCATCGCTTATCTCCTCTTCAAAATTAACTTTTATCTAGTTTAATTTAGTTTAATAAATTTATTATTTTAATGTTTCTAATCCGACTCAAGGAATGCTGTTTGCTTGCTCCCGTCTTAAGCGAGCAAACAAAACAAAATCTGATGGAATAGTTGCGATTAGCTCCACACGTCGGCTGAGTTGCACTTTTGAGCCTCCATTTTCTTGATAAACCGTTGTGCTTCGGCCTCTGACTTATTTCCTTTGCTGGATGCTGACTTTGAGCAGAATAATTCTTACATCGATTGCCATATTTTTGGCGTCGCTGTGAGAACGGAATTAATGAGTAATGGAAAGGGATAATCAAGTGAAGCAAACGTACCCGCCCAAGTGTTCTCACCAATAAATAACCTTCCGAATTAGATCTGAATGTGTGACGTAAATTTTGTGTGCTTGATCCCGAGAACAAAGTCGCGGAACGGCACCAGACCAGTTCCCGGCCCTATCATTATAATTGAAATCTCTGGCTTCGTTGGAAGTCTAAACTGACTGACTATAGTATCATTTGATATTTACTCATATCAATACTGTCGCAATGAGTACGGGACTTATATCAATACTTGGTTCTGATACTACTTTAAAGTAAAAGTATCGATACTTTCTTTCGATATCGTGTCCCTAAGCAGGCCACAGCTTTGCGAAACAGCTGATTTTAAATGTGACAGTTTACCAAATCAAAAAACTATCCGGGCGCCCTCTGGACGGGCCTTTCCGGAAGTGGTGTCATGAGGTCTGTTCGCGTACCTGAATCTATTATAATATATTAGGTCTGTTTCCGTACTTGAATCTATTATAATATATTAAAATAGATTCGCAGCAAGTCGTTTCCGTACTTTTGCTGCAAGCCAAATTTTGCAGCAAAAAGAAGCCAGCTGCCAAATTCTGTTACTGCTGCAGTTTGCTGAAAGTACGGAAATAGACCTATTAAAATAGATTCGCAGAAAGGCGTTTTTGTACTTGTGCTGCAAGCCAAATTTTGCAGCAAAAAGAAGCCAGCTGCCAAATTCTGTTACTACTGCAGTTTGCTGAAGTACGCGAACAGACCTATAAGTAACGAACCACCTGAGCGCGGGATTTGCTGTGATGGACGACTCTTCACTGTCTGAGTCGTGACTCACTAGCTTTTATACAAATAAAAATTTAATTGACTTTAGCGCTTAAAAAATATCGCTTAAAATAGTAATAAATGATAAACGTTCGATACTAAATTAAAATTAAATGTCCTCCAGTGAGGCTTCTCGTGTATTTTTTGTATATTTCTTTGATATTTGATCCCTCCTAGTACCACCTATTCGACCTTCGGCTAGAGACCATTAAGTCGAGTTTTATTTACCCTCATTTCGATTTCTTCACTCAGGTGTTACCCATCTCTACTCAGAACAGAAAAAGGAATTGAAAACAGCCATGCCCTCTCATACCATTGTCCGGAGGTGTTTATACTCTCGATTCAATAGTTTAGTTGCATAGAAAATAGTTCACTAAATGCAGTTTCCACGAACGGTTGGTTCAATTCCTTAAATCTATCTCTTGCGAGGTACTTACTATATAGCGCCGAAAGTGCGACATATTCTGATGGAAGGGAACGGTAGACTGTAAAGAGGTTACCACCAGCTAGTACCTGGTACCTATTTAGAGAAACAGGGTATGAATCACAACTGGTGATAGACGATATAGACTGGAATCCAAGGTCTCTATCAAGCCCGTTGATAGTTTCACAGGTTCACGAAATTTTGCTTAATTTTTAATTCTTCAGGCACAAATTCATACCCTAACATTTAAAGGCTTTCACAAGATCCTAGAAAAATAAGGTTCAGCCCCAAAGCATTCCAATGAGCTGACAGCAAATAATGCAAATAAATATTTCCCAATCAAAGCGCACAGAGGCCGCCGTTTTAGCTTCTTAATTCTTAACCTAATTTTTCAACAATCCTTCGCGAAGTAAGTCACCAATTATTTTTTCAAATTTATTTATTTGATTGTAGACAACGTACAAATACCTTATTTTACTTCAACTTCCTCGCCAATTGGTTTTGGAACTGGCATTTTGTATTCAGTTTCTGGCGATTCATAGATCTTTTCCTCCTTGGGTTCGACAACAGAAACATTGTCTGGTAGAGGTTTCTTGGGTCCAATTTTGTTGTTTGGATCCCAAGGCAACATGATTTTCACTTTTATACCCAACACTCCTTGACGCAGCAAAACGTGACGTGTAGCAGTCTCCACGTAGTCGTTGCAGGGATCACCGGAATGGATCATAAGACCATCGACGAATTTCATCGACTTGGCGCGCTGTCCTCGAAGTTTGCCTGAAACTACGACTTCACAACCCTTGGCGCCAGATTCCATGATGAATCGAAGAACACCATAGCATGCACGACGCACAGCCAATCCTCCAGTCAGTTTATAACGAAGGGACTCTGCTTGAGCGATGGCACAGAGACCACGAGTGGCCACCTTTTCGGCATACAGCTCAACCTTGCCAGGTTCGAAATTAAAACGCTTTTGAACAACTGCAGTCAATTCACGAATACGACGTCCCTTTTCTCCCAAAACACTTTGGGTCTTTGTGGCCATGATGATGATCTCTGTGCGAGCTGGAGTCACTCGGACTTCAACGCCGGAGTACCCATCTTCGGCTAATTCACGGGTCAGGAATTCGTTCAATTCGGCCTTGAAAATACCGTCGGCGACGAACTAGAATAAAGTGGCACGATTAAAATAGAGAATACATATACTTAACCGTTTAGGTCAATAATCTGCAGAATGCTGACTTGGTGATACCAGAGGTTAAGTCGAGGGCTAAATGTTTGTTGACAAAATGCTCGCCGGTCGCACAAAAACCGAAATATCAAAAGTAATTGACCGTAGAAAACATTTCACCAAGCAAACATAGGTTTAAAAGGGATTTACCTTTCGTTTTTTGGAAATTGTGACACTCATGTTTATTCACTATACGCAACCGAGAACGTGGTTAGACGGAAAGAAGGAGAACTGCATGACCGATTCATGACGAAAATAATAGTGGAGACAAGTCAATTGTAGCACTGCCATTCGTAGATTAATTTAAGCTGCTGAAAAATTGAGATGCTGAAAAACTGAGAATTGTCTTAATATGTCGCATATTAAGACAATAAAAGTTGATTATAGTTTATTTTTATAATAGTGATTTTTTGGTTATTCTACAAGGATTGAGTCCAGGCCGTCCTTGAGTAGTGCAGAAACAGTACTCAAAGCTCTCCTCATCTGTGCGTACACCCTGTATCTCTACAAAACTGAATTGTCAAAAGATATGGTAATGCTGCTCTCCCATATCGTACGGGCTGGGAAGTCTACAGCCTCACATTGTTGAAAAAGTGCTTGTTCGCGAAGGGTGGTGTGTGAAAAAGCGGCGTTTTCCGGCAATATTTTACAATTTGCTAAAGATGTCATCTACCAACGGGAAAAAATTGACGGATCTTCGAGTTTGTGATCTGAAAGATGAATTAGAGAGACGTTCACTTGAAATTACAGGAAACAAGACAGTTCTAGTCGAACGCTTGCAAAAGGTATTGTAATGAATTCGATGACGCCATGTTGTCAATGTGCTGATATGAAGTGGGGTTAATTTCCGAAAACTAGGCTCTGAACGACGAAGGCGAAGATCCGGAGACGTATATTTTTGAAACCGGAGCGAAGCGATCTATTCCCACTAAAAGGACGCCTATAAAGATAAAAACCGAAGAGCCAGAGGAAGAATACATACCAGACGATTCAAGCGATGTGGTAATTGTCGACGAAATCGGAACCGTAGGTGGTGAAGGGGTGAGTGATATATTGATTTTCGTTATCATTGTATTTTAACTGAAAATGAGATCCTTCCTAGTGATGCCGTTTGCTTAGTACTGTTTTTCCTAGCGCGTCATTCAGTACTTACAATTAATTACTGTCTTTAACAAAGTGACCTTTGGAATGAGTTGATTTGTTATTCATTTTTATTTCATCATTCGTTGGTTTGATATTCATTTATTTCATCTTTCTTAACGGTGGTTTGCGTTTCCAAAATCGCTGGCTTCTCCTAGGGCTTAAGCCAACGTCGGTTCCTTGATGAAGACAACCAAGAATTAAAAAAAACTGCGAGACAATCATGCTTTGCATTGAAAGTCATCCACCGGCGATCAAAAAATTGATATTTTTTTTCTTAAGTGCGCTTACTGTGCCCTGCGGAACTCAAATGAAAAATTAATGGTTGCTGTGTTTCATTTTCATTAATTAGTACTTCCAATATCATAGTTGATAGTAGCCAGAAGTACTCGCACGTACTAAATAATCAAAATAGAACACAAGCGATAGGATCGAAGTATGCACAAGTAAGGGTAAAAATTTCACGAACTGCTTTGAATCCGGTGGGCTAGATTTTTTTAAACTTCCTGCTAATTTGCATGCAAAAACGGCAAAGCATATTGCATTTTTTCTCATTCGTGAGCGGTTGTTTTTGGGGGGAATTTGTGGTTACTTAAGTAGTTCATAACATTAACGACTGCAGTTGTAGGTTGCTACATGTGGTTTTCTCTTTCTCACTGCAACTGAGGGTTCGCAATTAGTGTAAGCTGTCTTTTAAAAACACGATTCCTCTCTGCTAGATATTTGTAAAACGAATTAGTTCAGTCGACAGTCAATAGCGCTCCTTTCGTTCCTCCTAGACTACTGATACACTACTGGTATTGATACCATGGTATCGTCCATACCACCAGTGTATCACCCAGTTCTAGGCTAATACCAGCTCGGCAAAGCGGTACTTACGGGGTATCTACGCCGTTGGACAGTATTGATACCGTGAGAATTTTACTCGGTATATCGAAAATTTTACTGCCAGTAGAGACCATTTCCAGCCAGTGGTGAGTGTAGCAATTAAACTTTACAATACAAATAATTGAAAAGTGTCACTGAGTGGTTTTATTTTGAAATTTTGAAAAGGACATTTATCAAGCGAATTTGACCAAAAATACAGTTGCAGCTGAATTCCGTTTCACTTTTGATTCTAGACTCAATTTAACCGTTTTCACTTTTGACAGGTGATGTCGCACAATACCACGTAGGCGCAGTGTATCACCCTCCCAAGTTATCGATACCGTGGTATCTATACCCCAATACAAGCATTGTATCATTAGTCCTATGCTCTCAAGCTGTCATTTGGTTGATTTCCTTGCTTCGTCTGAGTTTCGATTACATTTTCAAATCGGCAGTGTGCAGGCTTTCATCTGATATGTGTGATATGGAGCCATATCGCCCATTCAATATTGAGTGTCTGTGAGCGGTGAGCGGTAGCTGTCACATTGGTTAACGCAGTAGTTGCGATTTGAATATGCCAGACAATATGCGAAAGACGACGCTGCGCGAGCTGCGATCATCTACTACCTAATAATGGCAGTATGATGCAAATCAACCCGACAAGAGTGCCCGTTATCGTTGTGCAAGCGTATTTATAAATTTGTACAAGTTTATCATTGACTGTCGCGGCTAAAATTGCATCGCTATGATATATCGCACTCTGCATACCCGAAATAATACAAATCTATGAAACAAAGATACGCAGTGGTCAAAAAATGCTGCCCATGCCGACAGACTGCGTTCAGTGTACCCGATGTTGTAGTGTATGCTGCTATTTGCTGTTCACCGACGACTTATTATTTTACCTAAATGACATATGAGAAAAATTGCAGGCTGTTTCTGCTGTGTGTAAATAATAGGCTGGAATTGATTTTTGCAAATAACAGTCTGCTATTTAGCATCCCATTATTAAAAGTTGTACATGATGATGAGTTTGCAACAATTACAATTAGAAAAGAGATAATCAGCGCTGTCAATTCCATAAACGCGCATAAATAATATATTATAATTTTGATTGCACCTTGTAGGATTCAGAACAAATTTTTAACTTGCTACCTCCACTTTTGTGAAATCATCTTAAAAGCCATTAGAAGATGTATCTCATTTATTCGGTTACAATTTATGTATATGAAATTGATGTGTATTACTAGTTTTCTTGAACACCATTTGATGGCAATAACAACATTATAACAAAACACCGACGAAATTATATTATCTTGTTAATTGGCCGGAAATTGATATTCACACGTGTCTTCTTCTATTTGCCCAATAGTATTGTGTTCCGCCTTTGAATCTAGTGCTTATCATTCCAAATGCTTTCAACCTTAAGAGTATCGTCCAACGAACATAAAATATCAATAAACTGATTATTTTCTTCACTATTTCACGCAAGCTGAAAACAATAGTTGATTTAATGTAATAGAATAGACATCACAGTACGCTTCATGTATCCAGTATTGTTGTGATCACGTTCAATTTCCCTGTAAATAACTGGTTTGTTTTTGTGCGCGGAACATTATGCGATACAACCAAAATGTACGTATACCAAATATTGATAGAATAAATAAATGGTTATTATTGTTTAAAAAAATGTAATTATGTATCTATAATAAAGATAATTAATTTTTGTGATGTATGCTTGGCGCTTTAAAACTGCTTGAGAAAGTTATTTTCGTTGTTTAGTTTTTCTATAACATTTCCCATGAATGAAAGGTCGAATGAGCGAAAAATCAGCGGTATCCCTAAACGAAAACTTCATAGCTGTAGTGAATCGAATTTTTCTCAAATGATTAAACTTATCCCACCCAAGAAGAAGAAGAATTTTTGATCGTTATCAGTAGAGTGCGATATAAACGACGTTTGGATTTTTAATACGTGTTCTTGCAATCGTTTCATTTTATAGTTGTTTTTTTTACTTAAGCCACTGCACTGGGGCACTTTCGATGCACGTACTATTTGCGAAATTTCCTCTCGATTTCAAACGTAAATTCATTGTGTTGTGTTTTTCAGCAGTGGGGTTTAACGGTATTTGTTCACTATTTTCACTTTACTTCTGCATCTTTAGCTATTTGTTTTTGAAAATTAATGTCGAATAAGTGCGGTGTATTCAGCGTTCAGGTGTATTCGGATGATAAGTCTGGCCTTGTCACTATTTTTGACGACCAGGTTGTTACACTGCGCGATGCTCCGAAAATACCTGTAGCCTTGCCTCCACTCCAAATTTTCGTAAGTCGTTTCAAATCTGGTGATCCTTCCGTTGTTTCCAATTATCGTCCTATATCCCTCCTCTGCTGTTTCAGTAAAGTCCTTGAACGCCTTGTCTACAATAGAATTTATCCGACTCTACAATTTTTACTTGCTTCTAAGCAGCATGGTTTCATCAAGGGCCGCTCTACATCCACCAACCTTATGGAGTTCACTAGTTTTGTCGCCTTTGTTTTCGATTGTCATCGTCATGTTGATGTAATTTATAGAGACTTTTCGAAGGGTTTTGATTTTGTGAATCACAGCCCGCTGCTACTTAAACTTAATGGGTTCGGTGTTTTTGGTCCCTTCCTCTCCTCGTTTTCATCCTATCTTCATAGTCGTCCCTGCACAGTCACTTTAAATGGTTCCATTTCTTTTCCTATATTTCCCACAATCGGAGTTCCACAAGGTTCTATTCTAGGTCCCTTACTTTTTATCTTGTTTGTCAATGACCTTCCTTCTGTTATCAACTCTTCCTGTCTTTTATATGCGGATGATTTAAAATTATACAGAGCAATGGAGTCTACGAACGATTATCACCAATTGAGTACTTCTTTTTCTTTTATATGTTTAATTTTCTTCTTTCTTGTCGCTGTAGTTGGAGTTATATCTGTAGCGCAAGGGACACATAAATAAATAAACGCGGGTAAATTTATATGAAGTGAAACTTTTCACATTTTCATTTCTATTGATAGTAGCAGATTTTTCCGTATAAACGGCTTACCACTATACGGGGACTAATCTATTGATCGATGTATGGAAACGAAATTAGTTTCTTGAAAATATGACACTAGGCGAGGATTGCTTTAAAACGGGCTGTTTTTAGCCGGGGAATACTGTACTTCAATTGTTAAGGAGCATCAGAAACGTAAGGGATAAAGTTGATGTGATAGCTTATCAAAGAAATTAGATGAAGTTCCCAATTTACTTCACACCTACTCGAAACCATCCTATGCTAGTGTCCTCAAAAAAGACAATCCACCAACCAATCAATATCATCTAATAAATATAATGATGAAGTGATCATACTTTCAAAAAATCACCAATCCACGAACCATTCTCTGGTTAGGATCAAAGAAGCTCTATAGATTTCTAGTCAGTAGCTTTGAAAACAACAACAAAAATCGACCTTATTGGGCAGGCAAAACCGTTTGAATAAAACCTTCATGGGCGCACAATAGAATGAGAAATTCAGGGAAATTGTTTAAAGTGGTTGATGCGACAAATAAGATAAAATGAGTACTTTCTACATAGATGAAATTAACACCGCAGCTATTGAGCCACTGATCCTGTTTATTTTAGAATATTTCAAACGAAGAAATCAGAATTGCACGCGCAATAATTGTGGTTGGTACAATCCAGTGTGTACCATTGTGAATAGAGGACAGTTAACCAGTTTCATGTCACACCACAATCTAAGCCAATATAATGGTGTTCTTAATCACCCTGTTTGGATTTTTAATCTCATTTTTGCCAATCTACTGTTGAAGTTGAAAAAAGTGTAGATGTTTTGAGTAAAATCGTATTACTATCTGCAACCCAGTCTTTAACTAAAATGTCAGGTGTTAAGTCAAACTTTTTCAAGGCTGATTTCTAACTCAGTGCTGCAAAAAATTGATTGAGTGAAAAATTTTCAATTTTGTATTGTTTGACAGACATCTTTTACCAAACTCTTCGTGATATAATATGTGACAATATATCCACATTGGTATAATACCGTGCAAAACTCATCCAGAGGCTAGCTGAGAAAAATTAATACAGGCTCAGATACAAATAATATGAGAATTCTTTAAATAACCTGTCTTTCGATTTGCTCAAAACCCTTTATGGTAGACATGGGTAACGCAGCGCTGCGCCGCGCAATTGCGTTGAAGCACTAGCCATGATACCACTGCGCTGATACCGACTGTCGGTATCACTAGCGCAGTAACGCACTTCGGTATTAGTAGCTCAGTAACGCACTTCGGTATCAATGGTGTTGGCGCTGCCGCTTTGCAATGCCAACACCATTTGGCTTGGCGCTATGCTACGGCGCGGCGCAAAGATATGAGTTGAGAATACTTACCTCAAGTCTGTTTGAGCAATAGAATTTCATTATGCTTGAATACTACAACTAAATAATACCTTTATGGTATATTAAAGCAATGATGTTAATACTTGTCTAATTTACACTTATCAAAAAGTCAGGCGTACGCACGTTTGGAAAGATACCTGAATGGGTACAAGCTGCGCCGCGCAATTGCGTTGAAGCATTAGCCATGATACCACTGCGCTGGTATCGCTTGTCGGTATCAGTAGCGCAGTAACGCACTTCGGTATCAATGGTGTTGGCGCTGCCGCTTTGCAATACCAACACCATTTGGCTTGGCGCTATGATACGGCGCGGCACAAAGATATGAGTTGAGTATATCTCAAGTCTGTTTGATGCAAAGCAATATACCTACGCGTACGCACGTTTGGAAAGATACCTGAATGGGTACATACTATAGCCTGGGTATTTTAGGGTATTTTATATCGGAAAATTAGTAAGTCAAATGTGGATTGCTCTCGTTCCATACAAGCTTTTTCAATCATGTTTTTTTGAGTGAATCATAGCGTCATGGTATTAGCGCAATGCTACCAGCGCCGTATGTGAGTCCGAGAAACGCAGTGAGTATCACACATAGGCGAGTGAGATAATGGTATCATAGCGCAATGGTATCAGCGCAGTGCGCTGATACCACTGCTGGCGCCGGTATCAGTGTATCAGCGCTTCAAAATTTGCTGCGTTACCCATGTCTACTTTATGTGATGTTAATAAAAAACTGCCTTAAAAATACTAGCTAGATCTTGAAAATAATATTTTACGTATCCTAAGCTCTTGCGGTTTCACATCAAACAACTTCGTTAAAATAAAGCGTGCTTTAGAGGGTTCAGATTTCAAACTTGAATAAAACAAAAAGTAGCACTCGGATCGAGAGACCATCTTTTCAAGACGATCTCGTGGAAATGACCGCCTCGACTATCTCTCAAGTAGCAAATTCTAGAGGTCCAATTACAACTATTTTTGTTCATGTCGTTTTATGAAAGAGGCTGTCTATAAGAACATATGATGTGTTTTTATTTTGAAACGTGCTTGCGATTTTTCCGACACGCTATTTTTTTCGACAGTGATAGCATTGCTATTAATACAAATAATCAAACTTCCTTTCGTCTAGACTCAATGTTAAATATTTTTTTTTTGCAAACTGATAACATTTTTTTAAGTTGATCACTTTCAGTTTGAAATTCTCCACTGATATCTCGAACACAACATCTGTCGGAACATCTATTGTAACATTTTTAATCGATTACTTGAGTAAACGAATTTCACATCAATCACAATATAATAGTAGTGTAAACACAAAAACTGCAATGTGATGGAGGTTCGCCGCAATGCAAACTTGTGATATGACAAATGTAAAAATGTCTAGAACAAGTCGAAAAAATTCAACAATTCTGTGAGTCTACCTCAAGTTGTGTCTCGATGATTCTGTTATGAGCTTAGGGGAACTGGTCATTTAATTGATGTGTTGACCGAAATATGACAATAGACGATTTTCAGTTTTGACAATTTATTCATTTCGAATGATAATTATGTTCAAGTGCTATGATCATTTTTTTGTTATTGTAATAAGTTGTTGATCAATGCAATTCTCCTGTGTTCTTATGTTTTGGCTTATCTTGACATCGCATGGTTTGATGCTTTATTTGCTTTTCATAGGAACATATTTTTCCTATAGTGTTTTATCATTTTCAGGCTTACATTTGAATGAAAGAGTACTTTCTATTCAAATGAGATATTTTATCAATTTTAGTTTAAATTCCTACCTACCGGAATCTCTTCGAATTTTCCAGCCCCATAGACCTTTACATGAGTCAGCTTCTCAGAAATTCTTTTGCCAGTAAACTAAGGGCTGTCCTACTTCAATGCTTGTCGGATCTGGGGGGTTGAAGTTGGTAGATGCTTAAATAAATAAATTTCACGACTCTACCCCTAATTTAACTCAGGTATCTATTAAAAGTTAGCTTGATTCAAAGCGCTTTGTGTATGGCTGGACTTAGTCTTCTAATTTATCAGTCAAATATCTAAGCACACAAGGAAATTTTTGTGATATAACATTAAGAACACATTTATTGTATACAGTTTAATAGTATCCTACGGATGGTAATAGCTGCAACTGGCATCCAAGGTGAAAGACCATTTTATATAAAAAGAATAGAACGCTTATCTTTTTATATACGAGGGTGGGGTGAAAAGTTTCCGGCCTGACCAAGAGATGGCGCCACTAGGTCTACTTTTGCAGCGGCGTCCTACAGTACCATTCCTTTCAAGCTTGTATGCACAGTTTCAGCCCAATCGCTACGTTAGTTTGCGTTTGAGAGCACAGTGCGCGAGACGCTTCCGTTTTTGCCTTCTTTGGAGTTGGTTCCCCTTTTCCAACCCACTGTTTTCACTGTTCTTTATTTTGAGGAGTGTAGTAGTGGACCTAAGTCTCATCAGCAGCTACGAATCGACGCAAAACTTCGTTTGGATTACGCCTATACAGCGACAAATTGTCGGTAGAAATTTTTTTTCGAATCAGTTTTTGGTCACGCGTTAGCAAACGCGGCAGCCACCTTGCACACAGTTTTTCCATACTCAAATGGTTGTGCAATATATTTTGCACACGTTCAGTTGGCATCCCACAGGTCTCAGCTATCTTATGCACTTTCAACCTGCAGACTTCCAACAATATTTGATGGATTTTCTCAATCATTTCTGAAGTTGTGACCTCAACGGGCCGTCCTGAGCGAGGTTCGTCAGAGGTGCTCACACGACCCATTTTAAATTCAGAAACCCACTGCTGAGTAGTTGAATATGATGGGGAGGAGTCCTCTGTGTTGAATCCATCTCTTCTTTTATTTGTTTTGGTGTAAAACCTTTCAAATAGAAGTTTTTGATAACAGCACGTTTTTCCAATTTTTCCATTTTCACGAAATCAACGGAAGCGTCTCGCGCACTGTGCTCTCAAACGCAAACTAACGTAGCGATTGGGCTGAAACTGTGCATACAAGCTTGAAAGGAATGGTACTGTAGGACGCCGCTGCAAAAGTAGACCTAGTGGCGCCATCTCTTGGTCAGGCCAGAAACTTTTCACCCCACCCTCGTAAAATGGTATCGATCGCATTTCAGGCACTCTGTGTTGATTTTAACCTGTGTGCGGTTCATTGATCGTTTGATAGTAGGAGTAGAACCCTGATGCACTTATGTTCGCAAATTCGATAGATCAACACATGGTCAATTTTACTGAGAATGTCTGGATATCTTTCCGCGTAAACCAGGTATCCCCACTGACCACTTTTTGAGCCCCTGCTAACCTAACGTACGGTTTTATATGTACGATTGTTACGTCATATATGGGACAGATTTCAAAGGCTCCTTCTATAAAGATGTCGTTTTCATTAGCGGTAGACACCTCTGTAGGGGGTATAAAATTTAATAAGGCTAATGTTATAGAATTTGCCTCGCACGCGCAGTATGTTTACAGACAATGATCACAGATTTAATTTGTAGCTGTCTAGGAAACCTGTGCGAAGCAAATGGTGCTTTGGATGGCAACTGTAGTAGAGGTTATAGTTGCTTTTCTCCAAAATACCAGCCCCGTTTCACCGTATTTCTTGCAAGAATGTTATGCCCGATATTTAGAAAGGCATTGGCGAACTGATATTCGACCTAGATACACAGAGAACTCATGTTCCTTACGAAGCACACAAATCGTTGCACCTGTATAAGTCCAGTATTTCCTTCTGCTGGTCTAGAACTGTGACGAGATGGACTGGACTTCTACGTGAGTTATGGACAACTGGTTTTTATTCAGAGATAATTTGATATACAATACTAGTTTACTACAAGTCTGTGAAGTGAGGGTGTATGCACGATACTGTGACATCCTCCCATTCGAAAAAACAAATATGAAATAATTCAAATTCTTTACATTAATATAATTCATCGAAATCTTTAATTTGAATTTGAAAACACTTAAACTATTTCCGCTGTATTGATGAGTCGTATCGTACCACTGGTTTAATCGTTCTTCCGCTTCGTGTTGTTAATGGTGGTGTGGCTGTCGCTGTTTCTGCCTGATTTGTATTACGATGAGTCGATGTGGTAGCATTGAGCATTCCCAACGGTTTTGCCAATAAATCCTGTCCGGTCAGTTCCTTGGTAGGCCTTTCCACCCGGGATGTCGAGGCGGTTTGCTGGTCGAACTTGGAGGGTATTTCAATCAGGGGCGGTGATGTACGTTCAGGATCTGCATTTTTCGACTCGGGCTCAGTAGTGATCGGTATGCTCAGAGTCGCCTTTGTCTTGTGAAGATGCTGCGTGTTTCTTCGGTATCGTCTGCCATCATTGGTTTCTACAACAACTGATCGCGGATATCGTGTTTCACCAATTATCTTAGCGCCAATCCATTGACGGGGGCCAGTTTGTAAACGCACTTGATCTCCCATTTTCAATGCATCCATTGGTTTGGCAACTCTGTCTGCATAGTTGCTTTGTTGTAGTCGTAGTTGTTTCAACTCTTGGCTGACTCCTTCAACGACTTTAGGTTTTAACTCGTCTTTGGCGATCGGTAAAATAGTTCTGGTTGTACGACTGAATAGCCTTTGGCAAGCAGATTTCAATATATTGTTCCTTGGCGTATTACGCAACATCAGTAATCCTAAATAAATGTCCGTTCCATCAAGCCAACATCT
This sequence comes from Nemotelus pantherinus, assembly GCA_963978885.1. Taxonomy (NCBI): domain Eukaryota; kingdom Metazoa; phylum Arthropoda; class Insecta; order Diptera; family Stratiomyidae; genus Nemotelus; species Nemotelus pantherinus. The sequence continues at coordinate 8,051,763 of OZ022264.1, read as the reverse complement.
TCTCAGTAAACTTTTTGCGGTTTGTACATTTCTTTCAGCAAATCCATTTGATTTGGGATAATATGGGCTTGATACTTGATGTTTGAATTGCCATTCAACAGTGAAGTCTTTAAATTTTTTAGACATAAACTGTGGTCCACCATCCGTTTCCAAAATTTCCGGAATGCCGTGGACTGAAAACCATTGTCGCATATTATCGATTACCTCGGATGCGTTTGCTGACTTCAATTTTTTGAAATCCATGAAGCCAGAATAGTGATCTACAATCAAGATGAATTCCTCTCCCTTGAAGTTAAACAAGTCCGTGGACACAAATTGAAATGGGTAGTCTGGTATGGTTCGCTGCAACTGTGGCTCGCGTATATTGCTGCGTTGTGTTTGTTGACATACGCTGCATTTTTCGATAAATTCTCGAATGTCGTTGCTTTGTCTATACCAATACAATGATTGACGAGCCCTTGCCAGTGAACTTGCGATTCCAGCATGACCTGCATGGACATCTCTGACGATTTTATTTATTTCGGTCTTTGGTACTATTACTTTGTGTCCCTTGAAAAGCAGTCCTCGGTCAAATGTGATTTCCTCTTTGAAACTTGCATATTTTTCTATTATTTTGGGCAACTCGGCGTCCTTTTCCGGCCATCCGCGAAGTACTATTGATTTCAATAACTGTAACTCAATATCCTGGCTAGTCGACTTCACAAATCTTTCGCGTGCTTCTTCTGTGAACGATAAAATGATGTTTACCGAGTATTTTTCTTCGTCATACGCGTCAATAGGGTTGCAGTCTCTGCTGAGTGTATCAGCTATTGGTATTTGTGTTCCTTTCTTGTATGTCACTCTTGGGGAATATTGAATTACGTCCCACAATATACGCTGCAATCTCAGTGGTGCATTTTGAATTGGTTTTTTGAAAATTGTTTCTAATGGCTTGTGATCAGTTTCCACTTCAAGTTGTTTGCCATAAATATATTCGTGAAATTTGGTGCAGGCAAATTTTATCGCCATAGCCTCCTTCTCGATTTGTGGATAATTTTGCTGCGCCTGCGTCAGCGCTTTCGTTGCATAAGCGATTGGCTGGTCTTCTTGCATTAAACATGCTCCGAGTGCTTTTGAACTTGCGTCTACAGATAGTTTGACTTCTTTATTCACATCGTAGTATTTTAGCACCGGTGTAGAGCCTAATACCTTTTTTACCCTTTCAAACGCGACTTGTTGATTTTGATCCCATTGCCATGCAGTATCTTTGAGTAATAACGTACGAAGCGGTTCGGTTAGTTCGGATAAATTTGGTATAAATTTACCTAGGTAGTTGACCATTCCCAATAGTCTTTGCAACTCCTTTATATTTGTTGGAGCCCTTAACTCTTTGATTGCTTCGATTTTCGATTCGTCCGCTTCTATGCCTTTTGGCGTGAATATGTGTCCAAGAAATTTAACACGCTGTTTTTCATATTCGCACTTTTCCTTATTTAGAGTAAATCCTGCCGCCTTCAATCGACTTATGACTTCGTTTGTTGTAGCACGAATATCTTCTACTGTCTTAGCACATATAAATATATCATCCATCGCAATTTCACAGTTTTTGATTCCTCTCAACGTGATGTTCATTATTTCTGAAAAAACTTCAGGCGCAGAAGAAATTCCGAATGGTAATCGCAGATATTGATACCTACCCCACGGTGTTGAAAATGTAAGATAGTTCGACGTGTTTTTTGTCACCGGTATTTGCCAAAATCCCTTCTCGCAGTCTAATTTTGTAAAGAATGTTGCTCCTTTTACCCTGGATGCGATTTCTTCAACAGTTTTGAGTGGATAATGACGGCGTTTGATAAATTTGTTCAAATTTGTCGGATCTAGACAAATACGTATTTTTTCGCCTTTCTTTACCACTACGATGGGACTCACTGCTGGTGTTGGGTGTGAGACTGGTTGAATAACTTTCATTTGGATCATTTTGTCCAATTCAGCTCTTACCCTGTCACGTAATGCATGTGCTATGCGTCTTGGTGGAACTATTGAAAATTTTGGGTTTTCCACGAATTCAATTTCATATTTATAACCTTTGTAACAACCTAACTGGCTATCGCTTGATTCAGCCATCTTGTCTACGCGCACTACTAGTCCCAACCTTTCGCACATACTGCGACCCAGTATCGGCGTCAAATTCTCAGCAACTACTTTGAAAACTATCATACACTTATTTCCTTTTGTTTTGCACTCTGTTTTCACTTCGCCAATTACTGGAATACTGTTGTTGTTATAAGTGACGATGCGTTTAGTGTTTGAGTTATTTATCTTAAGTCCCAATCGTACCGCTTCTTTTTCCGACAGTACGTTGCATTCAGCTCCCGTATCTAATTTAACAGACAATGATTTCTTGCCGATTCTTAGCATTTCAGACCATCTGTCATTTTCGATGATCATCTTTTCACGCACACTATCGATGACCATACTGACAAGATATTGTTCTCTATCAGAATCTGAATCACTGATCTCATTGACCGCATTCACTTTTCTATCACTTTTATTTCTTGATTTTCTTTCCAATTTTTTTAATTGTCTCTTGTCGCTCTTTTCTCTTTTCACTTTCTTCGACCTGCACACGCTAGCGAAGTGTCCCATGCCTTTACATGTATTGCACTTTTTTCCATATGCCGGGCATTGTTTCGGTCCATGTTTCGTACCGCAACGTCTACAATCAAATGTATTGAAACTTTTTAGTGTATTTACATTTAGTTCAAGTCCGGTGGTCTGCAGTTCGTTCATTTCTTTTGACGCCCTTTCGGCTGCCCGGCAAATTCTTTTTGTTTTTTCCAATGTTAATTCATCCTCAATCCACAGCTTTTGACAGGTGTTATCCGAATAGATACCGACTACTATCTGATCCATTACAAATTCGTTTGCACTTTCACCATAGCTACACTTCTTTATTTGCGTATGTAGTTTTTGTAAAAAGTCCTCAAAATTTTCATTTGCCGACTGCTTAATGCGATGAAACTGACAGCGTTCGTATGTTTTGTTCTTTGACGGCGCGAAGTGATTCGTTATTTTCGTTTTAAGCGTTGCTAGATTTCCTCGTTGTTCTGCTGTGAGGTTAAGGTTGCTGACTACCTTCATCGCCTCGCGCCCTAAACATGCTCTGAAATTTGCCGTTTGAATAACTGTTTCCACTGCCGATAGCTTATTTGCAGTGTAGTAGTCCTCATATGCTGAAAGCCATTCTGTCCATTCTTGCGACATATCAATATCGCTATTGACTTGACTACTACAATATCGCTATTGACTACTACTATATTCGCTCGCTCTATCGTTTCACAATTTCGCTTGTCACTGTTGATTCGTGTGCACCAACACCTCACAGTTATTAAACAATAACTGCTTTAACTGCTTTTATTACGAACACTTTCTAATAGTTCTTTTATTTGTAAACTATTATTAGATTTAACATAGCACTATGATGCCAATTTACACTTTTCTTCTGACACAATGTGACGAGATGGACTGGACTTCTACGTGAGTTATGGACAACTGGTTTTTATTCAGAGATAATTTGATATACAATACTAGTTTACTACAAGTCTGTGAAGTGAGGGTGTATGCACGATACTGTGACAGAACGATTTAGAAACATTTTCAAAGTTTGAATTATAATTACTCACGAGACGAAATCCACAATCACCAAAGCGTTGGGGAAGCAAACAGGGAAACTAACAAAGGAAGCGTCCGCATTCAATAATAAGATTCAGGCTATATAGAAGGAGAAGTTTCAATGGTTTGAGGGTAATTGATTTTTTTAAAACGAATCGTTTTTCGTTTTTCTCAAACGAATCGTTTTTTTAAAACGAACTATTTTTTTAAAACGAATCGTTTTTCGTTTGCTAAAACGAACTGTTTGGCAGTGGAAAACTGTTTAGCTGCGGAAAACAGTATTTTCGTACTTGCAAGTATTTTATTCAAATATTCAAAAAGTTTTTAGGGCAAAAGGAGCTGAAATCGGACAAAATCGACCAATTTCGGGTTAGAGTAGTTTGGGACATAACGGACTAAGACCTATTGCTGTGATAGAAAAATTTCGTTTTTGTGGGGGAGTAAGGGGTTTTTTGGCCATAGTTTGGCAAAAATTGCCTTTACGGCGCTTTCGGTGATTAAAAGTGGTCGGGGAGTACAATAGTGATATAAGGACAAACAAAATTTTATAGGGGAAATTGGGCAAAAACGTCCATTTTCTCCATCACTTTTCTGAGTTGTTTCGGGCGAAATCTCCATAGAAGTCTGGGAAAAAGCGGCATAGTTTCGAAGATACGGCAAAATTAAATCCGCCGGAAAAACTAAAAGTAGCACTATGCCAAGGAGGAAAAGGTTGAGATCCTTTTTGGTTCACTAGTTGGCGTCTCCAGGTGTGCTGAGAACCTCCTCGTGACTGCAGGTCGCTACGAGGGTGTTTCCAACCCTATCGGTGTTGTAAAATTGTCGAGACCGCGGGAGGTAAGGTGCTCCTGGACTCAGGTCCAGGATTACGGAAGAGGTTGGCCCCCTAGTGGGTGCATGTTTAATAAACGATACATTTTTTTTTTATAATTTCTTATTAAAATTTTCGACAAACTTCATGCTTCTTCAGTGAGGCGAAGTGGAAAAGTATGAAAAAGGTGGAAACTTTACGGTAAAAAATCGTTTTATTTTACAACCGTAAATTGTTCCAGACATTCAAGCGCAATCTAAATTGCGACAGATATGTTGTGGCATATGCCCCCAGTTTTTCGCTCACCCGGGAGCTATTTGCATTCCAAACTAAAGCCTTGAATAACTACGAATGACCGAAATATCAATTTTAATACTATATTAGGATTGTTTAAACTATCATTAGGCGCGTTTTTTTGCTCCCCTTATCCATAAAAGAACAATGCAGACACATTGAAAACAACAACTCCTGTTATGGAAATGGGGAGTTGTTGTTTCCAATGCGTCTGCATTGTTCTATTATAGATAGGGAGAGCAAAAAAACACGCCTATTGTAAATATCCTATGGGTAGTTATGGCTGCATGTAAGTAGTTATCATTTTTTTTTGTAACCAGATGAAAACAGTGAAACCTGAAAAGTAAACGTTACAGTAAATTTACCCCTGTGAATTTTATTGCCTCAAAAAGTTTCGAAAAAAAACTAACCCAAAAAGAACTGAGCAGTGGGGTTTTTAAACAAAAGTTTGTAGCTTGTAGAATTGTTTGTAGACACATGGCCAGCCGCCTAGATTGCTCCACAAAAATGGTATACGGAGCATAGGACGTCCCATTTATTACTATAAAAGAGCCCGAAAGACCACACATAGTATGTTGAAACGGTATCAAGTCAAAACGGTATCAAGTCAAAACGGAGGCCAAAATGATCAGAAAAGTAGTGATATTTCGGTAAGAACAATCAAAATATGGCTTGTGGAAGCCAGACTGCATAAGTTAGCGGTAGTTAATCGAAAGAAACGAATGGCGTTCAAGAGTAGTAAATTCATCCTATTGAGCGAAGAAAGAAAAAAATAAATCGCTTTGGCCCTGCTGATAGCAGGACATTTGTAATGCAACCCAGAGGTAAAAAGTTCGACCTTCGCTAAACTTAAACCGTTGTTAAACACGGAGGTGGCTCTATCAATGTTTGGGAATGTTTCTCGTGGTTTGGTGTACACCGTATAGAAGGAATAATAACCAAGGAAAAGTACGTCGACATATTAGAAAATATAATGTTGCCTTGGGCTGAGAAGAAACTTCCTATTGTATGGAAGTTCCAGCAAGGCAAAGACCCCAAACATACGGCAAGACACATAAGGAAGTTTCTGAGTTTCTTCTGTGTCCAGACTCAAATCCAATCGGGGGACATAAAACAAGCCATAGCAGTACGATATTTCACGAACATGGACCAATTTTTCGAAGCCGTGAAAGAAACATCGGCATCCATAACTGTGAAGAGTTACAGGGTACTTGTACATAACAACAATGGCGTATCGCCTACAAGAGATGAAGCAGAAGGGTTTCTGATATTTTTTTGTAAGTTATTGTTTTTATTTGGTAAAGTATTCGCTTAAATATATTAATTTTAAAATAATTTTCATATCTTTTGTGTGTTTTGGTAAGCCTTGGGTTTTTCAAGGCTTTAATGTCCTTTCTTAAAGGCCTTTGTCCCTCAATTGCCATTGAATCAGGTAAAAAGTAAACTTAAAGGAAATCTATTATACCGAAGGATTTATTGACATATTGGGTTGATCTTAGTAAGCTACAAGTGTTTCTAATTATGTTCCACAGCAGTATACGAGTATGTGCTATCTCACTCATTTCATTATTTTCTGATATATGGACACTAGTCTAGTATGATCATTCCTACAGATTCTTTCGAATGCTTTTTCGATGTCTTTTGTGACTCCGATAGCTAGTGAATTGTTGAATATACCTCTCCCCAAAACCAAATTGAAATGCAGGGAGGATGTTATTAGCATTTGTGAATTGGATGATACGATTCAGCGCCGTCCTTTCGAACATTTTCCCGAGCGACCACAAAAAGCTTATAGGACTAGTAGCTGTCAGTCAAACTAGAGTTCTTTCCAGGCTTTGGAATTGACATGACAATCGCTTGCTTCCAAAATTCAACTGGTCCTCTACTTTCCTTTGCACTTTTTAGGGCTTTGTTTGGGAAAATTTAGATTTAGACATGTTCAAAAGAGTTGTTCAGCATACCATTTATTTCAGGACGAAGGCGATGAAAATAACGAGGGTGAAGCGAATGATAACGAAGAGTCTATCAATTTAACAATCGAAGAAGAAGAACAAAACTTATTACATGACGAGGTTGGTTGTATTTAATTTCACTTGCATTATTATTTAACAAAGCCCATCTTATTTCATGTTTTGCAGGACCAGGAAGGTAAAGATGAAGAGGCAATAGGTAAGAGTGAACCGCTGATAGTTATGTTTTAATAGTAAAAAATAAAGCTAACAACGATGCCACACTAACCTGTTTGCTGTCCATAAGCATTTCCTTATTATTTACGAACTAAATAATACTAGTAAACCTTATGATAAAACGGTCTATACCTACCTCAGTTTGCTAAAAAAAACCGATCTTTATTATATTTACCTGTTGAAAATCACAATTTTATGGCAATTTTAATTTACAGCAGAGGACGGTAATGCAGGTACCAGCATTGTCAAAATAAATGAGCTTAAAATCAAGCAGGAAGTTTTAGATGAAGCAGAGGAAGAAAATGAACACGCCGAAAATGTTGAAGCAGAGGAGGAGGAGGAGGACAATGCGAAAGAGGCAGAGGCTGGCGAGGATGAAACGCCCGAGACAGCTGCCGCTGAAGAGAATAACGTAGAAAGGTAAGAAGTTGAAAAAACCTTTCGTGATGATGTTGAATATAATTGTTCGATTTTTTTTGGGCTCAGCGAGCAGAAATCAACAACGAAAACCACAACACCAGCAAATAAGGATGAAAAAGGTATACACTTTGAAATAAGTATGTATTTTTACGCATTGTTCCGTGAGCGATTCGGTATTTTTTATGATTGATTTTGTGTGGAATTTGAAAATTGTCTCAACGGTTCGCAGAGAAATCTTATATTTGAACAAAAAAGACGCAGTATAGTTGGACATTTTGCGGCTGAGCGAAAATTCAACAGTTTGGACGGCTAGATTTGCAGAACTTCAACACAACTCCTTGGCGGTGTGTTCAAAGAGGACGCTTGTTTCATTGAAACATACAGCAAATTTCGGGACTCGGTGCAGTGGCAGCATTAGGAAATAAATAAATGTGATTTTGTGTTTCCGAAGAAGATTTTTCGCAATTTTCCGATGGTGTCAAGCGACTACCGAAATGGATATTTTAGAAACTAAGTTTGTGTGGTTCCTGAAAGTGTCAACACATCAGCTTGGTGAAGACAAACTTTTAATTTTCGTCCAAGTTGCAGTTTTGATGGTGAGCCGATTCAATATTAATCATGAAATTCAACGATAGGGCTGATACTAAATACAACTATATACGCTGTGCGGGGTTCCTCGGCTGAATCGATATAAATTTTGGATGGTGCGGATTGATTCAGGATTATAGTCAGCTTGCCGAATAAGGATTGCAGCTAATCGAATGGAAATCAAAGGACACTGATGAACCAACGATTCAGCTGTTGAGCAATTTTCAAATTCCACATTCAATTTTTAATCTAAAATTAATGTAACGGTTTTGCGGTAGCTAATCGTATACCAACTTAACCAAAGTGACATAAAAATGAATCGTAAATTGTATATCTGAAACATGCTAGATATAAGCGCAAATGTTTAAAAAGGCAAATTTAAGCGAACAGTGTTGTGCTTCTAAAACCCAGTAAATAATTTTAAAAAATTCACTATTTGTTTGGACGTATCGAAAATTGCAGACAATGCAGCAGCAGAAGGTGTCGTCATCAAGAAAACAGCAAACACATCAAGCCGCAATCTTTGGGTATCAGGACTGTCGTCGTTGACTCGCGCCAGTGATTTGAAAACTATTTTCTCCAAGTATGGCAAGGTGATTGGAGCTAAAGTAGTGACGAATACTAAGACGCCCGGAACTCGATGCTATGGATACGTGACAATGGGTTCATCGGCGGACGCTTCCAGTTGCATCGAACATCTTCATCGCACCGAACTGCATGGCCGCATTATTTCAGTCGAACGGACGAAAAGCGAAATTGGATCAGCAGCAGCTACTAAAAAGGACGACAAAACGAAGCAGGCGGCATGTGGTAATGGCGAGGCCAAAGAAGAAGCTAACGGACCCGCGTCCGAAAGTAAAGTTAGCGGTGCCAATGTATCGGAAAAAGCTGTCAGCATTGATCCTAAGAAAACCGAAGCAGATAGAAGTCGAAAAGGCTCGCGGGCCCGCAGCGACCGGAAACCAATTCGCTCAATATCACGAGGACAACGTCGCAGCCCTATTCGTCGAGGTCGCCGCTCTATGGATCGAGATCGTGATAATAATAGGCCACGTGACAATAATAGGCCGCGTGACGTATTATCGTTCCAGAAAATACGTGAGGAACGTGAGCGCCAGCGAATGCGGGAACGGGAGCGGGAACTGCGCGAGGAAGAACGGCGACGACGGGAAATCCGAAGACGCCAACGCGAGGAAGAAGAGCGACTTACTCGCGAGCGCGAAAAGCTGCGCCTTGAGCGGGAACGTTTAGAGCGTGAAAAGGCTGAATTACTGCGATTGGAAAGGGAGCGTCAGAAGTTGGAGCGGGAAAAAATTGAATTGGAGCGCCTCGAATTGAAACGTCAACAGATGAAGTATGCTCTATTATCCACAAAACATTTCAGATTGCTCTTTTATCCTATTATTAGTTGTTTTCTCGTTTTGAAATCGACAAGACCTTCATTTTGGATCCATTTATAGTTTTGTAGTTGCTTTGGAATGCGAAGAACGCGAGCATATTTTTGAATAAATCCCGTCTTTGGTGTGTAAGCTTACTAGTCGCGTGGGGTCGATCATCGCTTAAATTCGAATCGTGTAAAAGAGTCGCCGGAATTAGTGTAATTGTGATAATATGGTCGTCAGTGCTCTTGATCTAGGGTTTATACACTAAATTGCGTTCTTCGATGTGAAGTGTTAAATCTATCGCGTGAATTTTCATAACCAAGAGGAATATATTGCCAAATCACTAACTTTCTTTTATTTTTCTTGGGATAGAATTATACAACGGAGTGAGGACACGAAAAGATCTCTTAAACGACCAGGAACTGACGATCGTTATGGCAGCGGTCATTCAGATGTCAAACGATCAAATGCAGATCGGCGTTTCGAGGCACCACCCCCACCTAGATTTGATTCTTCGTTAGCAAGGTAAGATGATAATTGTATTTCCAGTCGATCGGCTTCTAACATGACTTGATCCAGGTCCTCGGACAAGAAGCGAGACGATTATAGCAGTTCAAAGCGCGACGATTACAAGCGCGATGTTGAGCCATCACGACATTCTTCATCAAATTACCGCAGTAGCCGCGACGGTCACAAGGATAGTCGCTACTCAGTTCCGGACCCACCTCGGTCTTCAGGCTTCAGACGTGACGACCGCGATAGGTAATGTATTTTATGTTCCACATCTGAATCTGTAGCGAATAATTTTTTCGAACAGCCGGAATTCGGGAAGCAAGCGATTCGATAGTTCGTCGTATTCGGAAAGAGCAAATGTCGGTGGTAGCGGCGGTGGCAGTAGCGGATCTGGTTGGCATAACTCAGGTCCCCCAGCTATCAAATCCTTTGCAGCCAGTCAAATGACAAACAATCCAAATTGGCAATCCAAATCATCCGAAAGTAGCGCTAGTCACTGGCCTTCGCAAGATCGCTATGATCGAACCTACAATGAACGATCCGGACCTTCTTACATGGATCCACCGCGTATGAGCGGGATGTTTGTTGGTGGCACAGGTGGACGTCCACAAGATCGATACGGCGGCCAAATATCTAGATATGAAAATGGCAAATACTGAGAGTTTTAATTTGATAACATTTCATTAAGCTAAGCGCTTAAGTTTCTATTCTTGCGGACTCGCTTCCGCTATGCACATTTTAAGTGTTATATCGAATCATTAGTATTGGTAGACGCATTTTGAATTGCGGAATTCCATTGTCGTATTCTTAGTTTTATATTGTTACAGAAAAACGTACATGCAAATAAGTTTCTACATCTTATACCCGCAATTTTAATTGAATTCAACACTGACCTAAGAAATATTACCAATAAAGCATACAATATCTGATGGGTATTAAAAAATATTCAATGGAAGTTTTGTTTCGTCATGCAATAACAACGGCGAAAATGAAAAGCATTAAAAAGCACATTGACTGCGATAGTTGTTTTCAATACTACTATATTTTTACCAGATCTTAATAGACGCGCAAAAAAACGCGACTAATGATTGTGATGCCCATTCCGTGATTAGCATATGTTGCATACTTTCCATCACAATGCTCTTACACATCAATTCATGCAACCTTTAACTTGCTGCTCAAATGATTTCCAAGATTCATAATAAAATCCTTGCGATCTCATAATTTGTAAAGTGATTATGTACTGGGTGTAAATAATTAGCATGATTACAAAGTAGACCCGAATACATATTAGTCCGGGGAAATCTAACATGGTGCTTCGGAAAAATTAGGGGAAAGCTGAATTTTGGTGTGAACCTTGGTACTGGCGAGTTGAACAAAATGTCAAAAGTCCCCATCGATCCGAGTACTGCGTCGCTTTTTATACGGGGTCAAAGGTCACCAAAAGTGACCTTTCCTAAATATCTCAGTAACGGTTACGTCTTAAGAAAAACAATGTATGACGAATTTGTAGCTTAGCGAATTTCCAACAAAAAAGATTGTATAGCTTTTTCCTGTAACCATAACCGTTTTTGAGGTATATTGATCCAAACATTTGTTACTAACAGCACCCTCATTCTCATCGGCATGTTGATATTATCCGATTTTGATTTCGACTTGGCATGTTTGTGAGTTTGTTTTTCTATATTTAAGAGACGCATAAAAAAAACATGTACACAAAATTATCTACCAGACTCCAGGGTAGGTGGAAAAGTGTGCTCCGAAAAGTTCCCCCCTCCCCCTTTGCCATAAAACGGTATCCCTGAGCATCCATCCCAAATCTTCAGAAATGAGCTCGTTGCCTACTCTTTGCCCACTGTTAAACAAGGTAGGATCACTTTTATCCTATAGGTATAATCTTCCTGTGAGCTTCTAAATTGAATTAAAAAATGCTTTCTTTAAATACTTTTTAACAACTATTGGATTTTTATTGAATTGTTAATAATATGAATCACAGTTAACGCAATTACAAAACTGAACATAACAAATCGTTAAAACAATCTTCCCTTCATCAAACCTTCTCAATTCACAACTAAAAATCTATATTGACATTTTATTTTTTTCTTAGTCTACTTGATTTCAGAATTTTGATGTAGTGTGTATGATGTCCAGTAGTGTGGTGAGTTGTGGAATGTAAGTGAGATACGTGTAGGTGTTTGTGTATCCACAATACTCCCCTGCCAGCGTTTTACGCGTTATCGCGAGGCGTAGGAAAGTGGCACCTTTGTGGTTCGCCCAGCTAGAGAGACGTACGGAGCGAATGTAACTTTCCTCGCTGGTCTCTTTTCGGGAGCTGGAGGCAGTAATGGTGCCGTCGAGGTTGCTGATGCTTGTTGGTTTCTGGAAGAATTGTCGACAGGTTCCGTAGAGGATGACGTGTAACAAGGCTTGAGCCTGTTAATGGACACATTGACGGATTTGTTTCTGATTTCCAGAGTGTAATAATTAAAATGTCTGGCTAGGACTTTGAAAGGACCGTCGTACGGTGGAATGAGTGGTGGACGAACAGAATCGACTCTGACGAAGACGTGTGAGCAAGAGTCGAGTTGCTTGAAGATAAATATCTTCGGTGTTGTGTGATGTTTAGCATCAACCGGTCGAAGTTTTGCCATTGTAGCCGTAAGTTCGTTGGCAAAGTCTGTTTGGCTGATCTTCCTAGGATTTTCTTGAAGAAAATCACTAGGAAGACGCAGGTTTTCTCCGTACAGGAGTTGTGCCGGTGATGCTGTGAATTCTTCTCGGATTAGAGATCGTAATCCAAGAAGAATTAGTGGAAGTGTTCTAGTCCAGGACGCATCGTTGTGAGCCATGATAGCCGATTTTAGAGTACGATGCCATCTTTCTAAGAAACCGTTGGCCTGAGGGTGATACGCTGTGGTACGATTGCGTTCGAAGCCCAAGAGTCGACCAAGCTCAGCATGGAGCGCTGACTCGAATTGTCTGCCCTGGTCGGTGACAATGTATTGGGGAACTCCAAATCTAGCAATCCAGGTGCTTAATAAAGCAGTAGCACAGTCATTGGCAGTAATGCTGGCTAAAGGAATTGCTTCAGGCCAACGTGTAAAACGGTCGATTATGGTGAGACAGTATGTGTATCCCTGCGAGTGTGTTAGGGGACCAACTATGTCGATGTGAATGACCTTAAAACGTTCGGAGACCGTAGGAAAGGTCGATACAGGTTTGCTCACATGTCTGGTTATCTTGCATTTTTGACAAGATAGACATTCTCGGGCCCAAGTGGCAATGTCCTTGTTCATCGAAGGCCAGAAGAATTTAGTTGCAATGTGCTTTCTTGTAGCACGAATACCAGGGTGAGCGATATTATGTTCCGAGTTGAACACCTGTTTCCTGAACGTGTGAGGAATATAAGGTCGTATGGTTGGGCCAGACACTTCACAAAAAATGTCGACGTTGGTGCCAAATATTGGTTGTTTTTTTAAAACAAATTTAGAGTCCTTTAGAACCTTCTGAAACTCTGCGTCCGATGCTTGGGACGAGGCGATTGCGGCAAAGTCGAGAGTACTGGGAAGAATGATTTCTTCTAGACGAGAGAGTGCGTCAGCAACAACGTTGTTGCAACCAGAGACATGCCGAATGTCAGAAGTGAACTCACTTATATAACTTAGATGTCTAAGTTGACGAGGTGTGGCCTTTTCTGGCTTTTGTTTAAAAGCAAAAGTCAGTGGTTTGTGGTCGGTGTATAGAGTGAACCTTTGGGCTTCCAAAAAGTATCGGAAATAACGAATGCCCTGATAAGCCGCTAAGAGTTCGCGGTCGTATGCACTATACTTTCTTTGTGCGTCGCTTAATTTGGCCGAGTAAAAACCAAGGGGTTGCCAAGAGCCTTGACATTTTTGCTGCAGAGCAGCCCCGATGGCGGAATCTGAAGCGTCTACGAATAGACCAAGCTCGGCGTTTGAGTCCGGAAAGGACAATAGAGTGGCTTCTGTTAAACCAGTCTTGACTTGGTCGAAAGCTTTGCTAGCTTCTGTTGACCAGTCAATTGTCTTAGCACCATCTTTTTTAGAGCCACAAAGATAGGCGTTGAGTGGTTGCTGCATCTCAGCTGTGTGAGGAAGAAAGCGACGATAAAAGTTGACCATCCCCAAAAATCTTCTTAGGTCTTTAACCGTCTTGGGGAGTTTAGCTGTTGATATAGCCTCAACCCGATCTGGGGAGGGCTTAATGCCTTTCGGCGAAACCTCATGACCTAAGAATTTGATTGAAGGTCGAAGGAAATGGCATTTCTCCATATTGATTATAAGACCATGGTCCGCTAATCTTTTAAAAATTTGTTCTAAGTGAACAAGATGCTCTTCTTCGGAAGTCGAAGCTACCAAAATGTCGTCGAGGTAGATAAAACAGAATTTTAATCCGTGTAGGACTTCATGTATGAAGCGTTGGAACGATTGTGCCGCATTGCAAAGTCCGAAAGTCATTCGGGTGAACTCAAAGAGTCCGAAAGGTGTGCAGATGGCGGTCTTTGGAATATCGTTCGGCTCGACTGGAATTTGATGGTAGGCCTTAGTCAGGTCTATGGTGGAAAAGATATTTTTGCCATGTAATTCATGACAGAAGTCTTGAATAATGGGGATCGGATATCTATCCGGGACGGTTATGGCGTTTAGGCGTCTGTAATCGCCGCAAGGACGCCATTCCCCATTAGCCTTGCGTACCATGTGTAGCGGAGAAGACCAGCTGCTATTTGAGGGGCGGCAAATTCCCTGTTGTAGCAGGAAATCGAATTCCTTTTTGGCCGCCGCGAGCTTATCTGGTGCAAGTCGACGTGGTCTCGATACTATCGGAGGGCCTGTGGTCAAAATGTGGTGTGTCACCTTATGTTTACAGGGTTGTGAGAACCCTGTGTTGACCGTGATGGCATGGTATTTGGTGAGAAGGGCATGCATCCGTGGATCAGAGGTTTTCTCAATCAAAACACTAAGTTTTGGACACTTGTATGATGTGAATGTGCCTTTCGATGAAAGCGAAGTAAGAGGATCCACAAGGATAGCATTCGCCAAGTCGACGACTAGCCCATAGTGGCAAAGAAAGTCTGCGCCTAAAATGGGTCTAGAGACATCGGCAATTATAAAATCCCATGAAAACTCACGACGGAGTCCCAGATCTAGTTTGATCACCTTTCGTCCATAGGTGTTGATGGTCGACTGGTTTGCCGCGGCAAGTCGCATACCAGAAGGTGGAAGTTTTCCGATAGTAGGTGCTGGAAGCACCGAAATGTCTGCGCCTGTGTCAATCAAGTAGTGTCGTTTAGACAAGTTGTCATGAATTATTAGACGACGGCTAGGTGACAAGTCGCGTTTTCTTACCGTCTGAAGAGAACAGCGACTTAGTTTTTTGGTTCAGATGAACCAGCCTTGAAGGCGCATGGAGAGATGCATTTTAAAGCCTTGGAGCCGAATTTGTAGTGGTACCAACAAATATCAGCCCCTCGTGACTGGCTTCGGCAACGTGGCTGCGAGCGAGATCTCCCTTGGGACCTCGAACGCGATCTTAGTTGTTGATGTACAAGTTTCGTCAGCGCAGCGACCTGTTTTGTTAATTCGGCCACCTCTGACTGCTGGTGGGAAACAGCGACTGAATTTATTTGTGGGTGAACGAATACCTCAGCAATTTTGTCGGCTGTTTCCGCCAACTTGTTGAGGCTGGCTTCCGGAGAGCAGGCTAAAATGGCTTGCGTCTGCTCCGGAAGCCGCTGCAGCCAGAGGGTCCTCAACAGGTCGTCTCCGACCTTAGCACCTCCCAACTGCTTCATATCCCGAAGCAGCTGGGAAGGCTGTCTGTCACCTAACGAGAGGTTCCCCAAGAGGTGCTTGAGATTCACAGAATCGCTGGCTGAAAGCCGCGATACAAGCGCCCTCTTGAGGACCTCGTAAGGCGAGTCAGGATCCGGGCTCGCAACCACGTCCCTGACCACCTTCAGCTCCGCCGAACCCAGCGAGGAGATTACGTAGTGGTATTTGGTCTCGGAGCTCTTGATACCAGCTTTTGCGAACTGGCTCTCCAGCTGGGAGAACCACAAAGCTGGCTCTTCTTGCCAAAAAACGGGTGGTTTGACAGATGTTGCGAAAATTTCAGGACCGGATGACGCGCCTGAGGGAACCGCATCCTCATTGTCCAACGACATTATACACGGAGTTACGCGACGACAAAAACGGAACGCGGCAAGGAAATAGGGTGGCTGAAATTAGTGTGTATATATATATTGTTGATTACTAATAAGGTGTAATATTACAATAATAATGATTTAAGTGTGAGGTATAAATGTTTGAAATAATTTCATATCCTTTTTTTAAAACCAAACGGATGTCTTCTTAGAAAAAGAAACTTAAAAATCAAAATTGATATGATGTCCTAATACAATCTCATCTAGTTTGCTGTTGAAATTCTTTCTAGAAGCTCGATGTATTTTGACAAGTAGTGCAACTTGTACTTGCCAATAAACTATTGCAGTTTTAAAGGCACGATGCTTTGGAATTCTTGATGTTGTATATTTAAATTCGATCTTCACATAGCTTTTTTAATAAATTTGCGAGAATTTTAGCGCAAAATCGTTGGCACTTTTTATACTATTACATGTACTGTACTATTGAACACTTTTGATATCTTGTTTGATGTATATATCAAGTCTAAGAAGAAAGTGTTTTGGTTACCTCATAGCAGTGGAGTATTGTACCTCGAAATGTATGCGCTATTTATTGCTCCAAAGAGATTTCGCTGCTGCCTGTCTGTATTTCTGCTGATAGTACTGCGGCTGTTATTACTGTTGTTGTAACTGTCGTTGATATTGTTGCTGCTGAGTGCGCTGTAGACGTTCCCTTAATTCAAATTCACTTGGATGTGCAGAAGATGTTCGAGCACCATATGAATTTTTGGCCAGACGCGATAGCTTGTGTTCGATATACCGTCCGCTGAATTTGCTAATTTGTCACCACTTCCATCAGTTCCATAATTAAATTTTTTGAATTAGGCTTGCGTGCCTCTGTCGGGGTCACCAATTTATAGGTATAATCTTCCTGTGAGCTTCTAAATTGAATTAAAAAATGCTTTCTTTAAATACTTTTTAACAACTATTGGATTTTTATTGAATTGTTAATAATATGAATCACAGTTAACGCAATTACAAAACTGAACATAACAAATCGTTAAAACAATCTTCCCTTCATCAAACCTTCTCAATTCACAACTAAAAATCTATATTGACATTTTATTTTTTTCTTAGTCTACTTGATTTCAGAATTTTGATGTAGTGTGTATGATGTCCAGTAGTGTGGTGAGTTGTGGAATGTAAGTGAGATACGTGTAGGTGTTTGTGTATCCACAATCCTATTAATTGCCTATTCTTGACATCGCACGACCAGCCCTACATCCACACCCTTCCCACACCCTACCCACCCCCTACCCACCCCCGCAAACGAACCACCCCGAAATACCCGGTTTTTTTTTAGCTTTTTTTCCATACCGTCTTATCCCATGAACGATCAGGGCAAGGTCACGTAACTTCAGGTGCAAATTGGTTTCGAGACGTATCATATCCCTTTGGCGTTATGCAGCCATCACAGAATTGGTAAAAAAACTGATTATTCGGGGATAATCTGCATCGGATTGAGCTCCTATAATGTCAGGAATGAGCGTCTACAGAATTATGCCATGATATTATCTTGCTTATTCATGCTCCTAGGCCCATGATATGATACAAAACCTATTTCCACCTGCAATTTGGTTATTTTGTCCTGCTCTTTCGTGGAATATCCCATAAATGATGCCGCAATATAGTTTTTTTTCGGAGAAGAGAGTAGCGAACAGATGTCCCTACAAGTTTTATGGCAAAGGGGGGCGGGGGGGGGGGGGGGGGGGGTGGTGGTAACTTTTCGGAGTACACTTTTCCACCTACCCTGGAGTCTGGTAGATAAGTTTGTGTACATGTTTTTTTTATGCGCCTCTTAAACATAGAAAAACAAACTCACAAACATGCAAGTCGTAATCAAAATCGGATAATATCAACATGCCGATGAGAATGAGGGTGCTGTTAGTAACAAATGTTTAGATCAATATATCTCAAAAACGGTTATGGTTACAGGAAAAAGCTATACAATCTTTTTTGTTGGAAATTTGCTAAGCTACAAACTCGTCATACATTGTTTTTCTGAAGACGTAACCGTTACTGAGATATTTAGGAAAGGTCACTTTTGGTGACCTTTGACCCCGTATAAAAAGCGACGCAGTACTCGGATCGATGGGGACTTTTGACATTTTGTTCAACACGCTAGTACCAAGGTTCACACCAAAATTCAGCTTTCCCCTAATTTTTCCGAAGTTTCGCCTTTTTTATGTCGGATTTCACTGGGCTATATGGCTAAATATTGTGTTTCTAAAAGTGTACAGTAAAATCTTGAGTATCGCAATTTGAGTTTTTTTTTAGAACAAAATCAGGCCATTTCAGCGTAATAACTAAGGTATGGAAAAGTAGAGAATAAATTGGACCAGGTCACAACTAGTTTATCTATGCTTGGATTTCAATCATCAAATATTCTGAAGTCTTTAATTCACAAGAATAAAACATACTGAAGACGAAACACAAAGTAACAACCACAAAATAACTTTACTTACCAGCCAGATATCTATCGATAGAATCGTCTAACGGCTATGGGGAAAACGTAATCTTTTTTGTCCTCACTATGATTACTTAATGAATCTACTATACATTTGCATTGAATGTACATTTAAGAATACTTTTATTGGCAAATAAACTTAAGTTTATAATTAACTCATGTATTCCCACTCTTCACATCATGCGAATTTGTCTTTCTGTGTGTATACAGTTTAGAATATTGAGAATATGCTTTCCCACAGCTGCAAACATATTTCTTTTCGGTCGAGTGTATCTCCATGTGGATTCGCAAATTTCTTTTGGATGCGAACTCTCGCTTACAAATTTCGCAGCTTATATTAAGCCTTCGATGAGTTGCTTTATGGGCACGGAGTTGCGCTCTTCTTTTGAACTTTTTATCGCAAAGAGGGCAGTCGTAGGTGATATCCGTATGAACTGTAGAATGGTCTTTAAGGTTATGAATATGTCGAAATAGTTTTCCGCATTCTTCGCATTGAAACGGATATACTTGTGTATGAGATCGTTCGTGTAAAACTCTGCCAGTAGTCGAAACGAATCGTTTGTCACAGTACGAGCACTTGTGGTTTTTTATTCCTAAGTGAATTTGAATATGTCTCGATAGATTCGTGCTTGAAGCAAATGCTCGAGGACAATAAGGACACTGATGAGGCTTTTCACCCGTATGTATATTCTGATGGTGGACAAGTCCGTCTTTCTTTTGAAATATTTTTCCGCACACCTGGCACTTCCACGGAGGTATCGATTCACCACGTTTCAATCTTGCTTTCATTTGTTTTGAAAGTATGCCATGCTGGACTCTCATGTGGAATGAATAGCTTTTTTCAGTGCACTGAACGCTACACTTGATGCAGAAATTTTTGGGATGATCATCTTTCGCAGCAAGCACACTGCTACTCTGCAAAAACATGTATTTCGGGGGATGTTTGTTAAAATAAAAAACATTTATTTAAGAAGTTGCGTCATTCATATGATGATAGGTGCGAGAATGGAAATTCTCAATATAATCTTATACAATCGAAAATTACCTTATCTGCCTCTATATCTTTGACAATTTGTTTGTAGAGGTCTGTAAATTCATCTGAGGTTATATCTTCACTATCGACTTCTCCCTCATCACTATCAAAGCTTTTAAAAGTCGAGTTTTCTGGTACATTCTTTGTTGAAAACGTTGACGCATGATCAGTGGCATAACCAGAAGCATCTTCAACATGCATTTCTTCGTTTCTAACATCAGACTGGATATAATTTTTACATGAATTTGATGGTGGGTAAGAATTTTATGAATAGCCTCAAACCTACCCAGTTTTTTTCTTCAGACCGATTTATCTTCTTAACCTCAAGTTCATCATTTCTAGTTTTTGAGCTTGTTTGCTTTGGTTTGACAACTTCGCAAGATGAGATAGCCTGAAAAAAAGTTTACTAAAGTTTAAAATTGTCATGGTTGAAGGTGTTTTTAGATCAACTTCTTGATAACAGAGGACTAGCAATAAATTATCCTTGCAAATATATCAGTCTATATGAAAATTATTTTACTTTATATATAAATGATACGTTTTACATAATTAAGCCTTCCATACCAAGCACTACTACTACTCGAAGTAAGTTTCCGTACCTTGCATTCATCAATACGTTGAAGTTCCTCTAGCACGTCGTCAGACATTCCGTCATCACTTTCAACACATTCTGCCTCACCATCAGAAATCTCTATCTATGAAAAGTATTGACTTAGACTCGTTCCAACACTTTTTGGGATTTGTAGCAAGTATACCGACAATCCTCTTACCTGGAAAGAATCCAATTCCGTGTTCGCAGCTTCGTCTAATAACACTGTTTCAGTTTTTTCCAAGGGCCAATGCATCGAAGTCATATGTTCACCGAATGTCTCCATTTTATTGAATTTTCTTTTGCATAAACAGCAAACAAGCAGAAACCTCTGTGTGTTTTCTATAAATATTTCTCCGCATTGTGACCATTCGCCTGAAGTTGACAAGTCTATGCGTTCAAGGCTGATTTTACCGGTATCACTCTTTTCCAACTTTTCTATTTCAATATAGCTTTCCAAGCAACGTTCGATAGTAAGAGAGTAGTCCATTTTTCTGAATTGTTATTGGCGTTGCTTGTGAAAACGACGCTACTCGCTATCAGGATCAGTGGCAAAACTATCGCCGTCTTACCGTTTTGGTGATTTTGGAGTCAGACTTTGCTTGTTGACATGTCCACGATAATCCAGCCAGGATGACAGCACAGAACTGTCATCATTTGAAGGGCAATTGGCAAGGGCGGCAGGGGCCTTTCCGAATTGACGTCTTCCTCTCGTTAAGCTGCGTTTACATTGCGCGAAACGGTTGCGAGTGACAGAATGCATCAATCCGCGTGTTAAGTCGATTCACGCAAATGCTAGCAAAAAGGGATTGGCCGGAGGGCTGGTTAAAGAATTTTTCTTATGTATTTATCTTAAAGTACTCGAATTCAGCACGCACGAAAGGGAAATGAACAATTTTTTGTAGAATATTCACAATGAGTAAAAAAATGGTTGAGTAAACGACGCGAACCTACGAAAAGGAGACGAATAATTGACGAGAGAAATAATTGACGAAAATGGCGAGAATGGAGGAATTGAAGAAATTTTTTTTTTTTTAATTTTAAATTAATTAGTTCAAAAAAAGACACCCCCAAAAACAAGCGCAGCTCAAAGCATTGAACAGTTGCTTCAAAAATCGTAAAAGAACTTTGCACTTTGTACCAAATCGCGCACTCCCAAAACCACTCAAAGCTGAATGATTTGGCTAATCGCCAAATCTTCATCTCCGTTTTCGTAGTTCGCGTCGTTTACTCAACCATTTTTAGACACATTTTCAGAAGCTATCTAATCAGAGACTATAATCTTTTAGAACTAAAACACACGGGGATTTTTCAGATTTTTCGTAGCCAAAAACCAACACGTGAAATGTGCGAAAATGGCGAGAATGGAGGAATCGAAGAAGCTTACTGAAAATCAATTTAATTTTAATTTAATTGGTTTAATATTATATTACATGTTGTGAGATGTAGAGTATTAAATTGAAGTAGATTTTTCTATACAATATTTTGCATTTAAAATAATAATTGCATGCATTTAAATAATAATTGCTATTAGAAGTAGCAATACAAACCATATTCAACAAAATATATATAATTTTTTTTAAAAGATATCAAGTTGGGTCGTTTGGTGTTTTCAGTTTTTCCATATTAAAGAAAATAAATTGCAATATACAGTTATATCTCCAGGATTAAATAAGCTAGCTATTAAAAAATGTATGGGTAATCAGTTAAGATTTAAGTTGATTTAGCTCTAAAGCGATCAGCTGATCGAAATCGCCTGATTTAGAGTCTAGTGTGAACGGGCTATAAAGCAAAAAGGGATTGGGCGGAGGGCTGGTTAAAGAATTTTTCTTATGCAGGAGCCCAAGCAGTTTTAGTTTTAGAAGGCGAGAGTGAGCCGGAAGTGAGTGGGTTCGTTGAATCATGTTCATAGAAATACAAATTCTTGGACAATTTGATCAAAATCAGTGAACATTTAACTCATCCACAAATGACAATGCGCCATAGATATAAGTATACTCCTTTATTCTACCTACCAAGAAAAAATTATTTGTCCTTAATATAGTTTCTAAATGAATGTATACATTCGTATTGTGCAAATTTAAAACTACGTTTATTGGGAAACACGCATAATTTTACAGGTTTATAATAAAACTCATGAATGCCCACTCTGCATGCATTCCGAATGTGTCTTTTTATGCGAATACAGTCCGGAATATTGAGAATAAGCTTTCCCGCAGCTGCAAACATATTTCTTTTCGGTCGAGTGTATGTCCATGTGTGTTCGCAAGTTTTTCTGTGATTGGAAAACTCGCTTACAAATTTCGCAGCTTAAGTTAAGCCTTCGATGAGTTGCTTTATGGGCACGGAGTTGCTCTTTTCTTTTGAACTGTTTAGGGCAGTTAGGGCAATCGTAGGTGATGTCCGTATGAATCGTTGCATGGTCTTTGAGATTATGAACATGTCGAAATAGTTTTCCACATTCTTCGCACTGAAACGGATATGCTTTTGTATGAGATCGTTCGTGTAAAACTTTGCCAGAGCTCGTCACGTATCGTTTGTCACAGTACGAACACTTGTGCTTTTTAATTCCCAAATGAATGCGAATATGCGTCGATAGATTTGTGCTTGAAGCAAATGCTCGAGGGCAATAAGGACACTTATGAGGCCTTTCACCCGTATGCGTTGTCAGATGGCGGACGAGGGCATCTTTTACATGAAATATTTTTCCACACACCTGACAGTTCCACGGAGGTATCGATTCACCACGTTTCAATTTTGCTTTCATTTGTTTTGAAAGTATCCCGTGATTAGCTTTCATGTGAAATGAATAATTTCTTGATGTGTACTGAAATCTACATATGGTGCAGAAATATTTTGGATGATCTTCTTTCGCATCGAGAAGAGACTGAAAATATATGTTAGGAGAAAATAGTTAAAACAACGGGCCTTAACGAAATTTTATAGTTCATATTGTTGCATGCACGCCAAACGAACCGTATGACGCTGTGGCGGCGCCAGAAAATGCTAGAAACAGTTAGGAAATACTTGACATACATCTCATACATGTAGATCTCACATGGCAACGGAAAAGATCTTTAAATAGCCCATAGAGCCCTCTAGAAAGCAAAAGCAGAACATTCGAGAACCCAAGACACATGCGAAGACGACACGACTATAAATACCGCCACGAGAGGAGCTGGCAATCAGTTAATAGATAACGAAGACAGCGAAAAGGCTGTTAAGCATAGTACTGAGTTCGATTTCACGTGAAATTTTCATACAAAATTTCACGTGAAATCTGTTTCGGCGAAAATTTAGCTTGAAAATAAGCAAGAGTGGTACTAAGTTCTTAGCATGAAAAGTTGCTTTGAAGTTGCTTTCGCGTTGAAAACGTAGATGGCACTGAAACATGTCTCCAATCATTTCACGCCAATTTAGTTTGTGCAGTTCATTCTTTCGAGCGAAAAAGTGACATTTGGTGTTTCAATTTGAAAATGGAGCAGTGCAAATGTCTTTCCAATAAGAAAATCGATCGAAAAGTGAAATTCTTGACATTTTATCCGTCAGAAATGAGCATTGTCTCTGCTTTTCTCCATTGCCAAAATTTTCGCTCGAAAGAATGACCAGATAATGGAGACATGTCAAAATTTCACGTGAACTCGAACTCAGTACCAGCCTTTACTGTGAAAAGCGAAACAGTGAATTAAATATCCGGGCACGATTAATTAAAAGCGAAAAAGTGTTCAATTGTAACGCGAAATTATAGTAGTGCGATCGTAAAGTGTTAACGTAATAGTGTTTATAATTATTTGTGTGTTAATAAAAGAATAATTAGTGTTGGTAAGAGAAACTGTTTTATTTCACGAATGTGAAGAATATCGAATCCACGAAAGGTGTTTAACGGTAAAACACAACAATATGATTTCATATGATGAACGTTGCATAGATAGAAATTCTCAATATAAACTTATACAATTGGAAATTACCTTTTCTGCTTCTATTTCTTCGCCAATTTGTTTGTAGAGGTCTCTAAAATCATCTGACATTGAATCTTCACAATCGAATTCACCCTCAACACAGTTTTCCGGGACACCCTTTGTAGAAAATGTTGACGTATGCTCAGTTGCATCTCCAGAGCCATCTTCCTCATTCATTTCTTCGCTTCTCACATCAGACTGGGTCTAATTTTTGCATAAATTTGAATGTATGTAAGAATTTTGTTATTCAAATAACCTCAAACCTACCCAGTTTTCTTCTTCAGGCATATTTATTTTCTTCATTGTAAATTCATCATTTCTATTTGTTGAGCTTATTTGAATTGGTTTGAAAACTTCGTAAGATGATATTGCCTGGAAAGCAAGCTGGCTAATGTTAAATATACAAGCGTTGCACATATATTAATTTGTGGTGGTTGAAAGTATTTTAAGATCAATTTTTTGATTACAGAGGACCAGCAACAATTTTCACTTGCATTAATATTGGTCTTTAGCGATGCACATTATTTAACATTTTATATAAGGCGTGTTTTTTTTACTCCCCCTATCTATAACAGAACAATGCTAACCAGTGCAGACGCATTGAAAACAATAACAACTCCCCCTATCCATAACATGAGGTGTTGTTGTTTTCAATGCGTCTGCACTGGTTAGCATTATTCTGTTATGGATAAAGGGAGCAAAAAAACGCGCCTATAGACACTTTACCTAAGCAAGCCTTAGCATACTTAGTAAATAGTTTTCTATATTTCGCATAATTATTCATAGGCGTGTTTTTTTGCTTCCCCTATCCATAACAGAACAGAAGCATTGAAAACAACAGCAACTCTTGTCCCATGAAGTCACTGTGAGAGGAGTTGTTGTTGTTTCCAATGTGTCTGTTCTGCTCTGTTATGGATAGGGGGAGCAAAAAAACACGTCTTATATTTGAGTTCAGAGTAAATTTCCATACCTGACATTCATCAATGCGTTGAAGTTCCTCTAGCATGTCGTCAGACATTCCGTCATCGCTTTCAGCACACTCTGCTTGATCGTTAGAAGCCTCATTCTGTGGAAGGAATGTATTGGCTTAGAATCTTTCGAAAGCCTTTTGGGTTTCGTAGGAAGGATATCGACAGACCTCTTACCTGAAAAGAATCCAAATCTGTGTTCGCATCTTCGTCGAAAAACATTGTTTCAATTTTTTCGAAGGGCCGATGCACGGAAGTTATGTGTTCGCCGAACGACACCATTTCGTTGAATTTACTTTTGCATATACAGCAGACAAGCAAAAACCTGTGTGTGTTTTCTATAAATATTTCTCCGCATTGTGACCATTCGCCTGCAGCGGAGAAGTCTGCGCGTTCAAGGCTTATTTGTTTGCATTCACTTGATTCAAACTTTTCTATTTCAAACTTTTCTATCTCGCCCTCCAAGCAAGGTTGGATAGTAAAACAGTAATCCATTTTTCTGAATTTTCTCTGCGGTTGTTTGTCAAGGCGACACTTATCGCTATCAGGGCGAATTATAAAACTACCGCCTTATGATTTTTGAGCCAGGCTTTTTTTTTTTTTTTTTTTCCTAATGGCTTCTAGAATTTCCTAGAAACAGGAATGGCTTCCTGACTAGCAGGCATCAGCCAACGTTTACACGATTTATATTCACGTTAATCCGATTGATCGTTTACACGATTAGTTTTTAAACACATGGTTTTGATTTATTATATTATTTTGCAAATTTTTAAACACACAGTTTTTATACAACTTATTATTTAGACATCACTATGTCTATTTGATTTTCAACATTCACAAGACAGACACAAACATTAAACACAAAGGCCTCAAACAACGCGACGACGCGAACACGCAGTTAAGACACGATGATTCCCGTCTTGTCAATTCCAGAGAAAGGCCATCCTTCGGAGAAAAACAATCACTGCAGTTCTCCGGCTACAACCTTCCACCGCAAGAGACAACACGCGAATGGAGCCAGGCTTCTTCGGCTTCTTCACTTGCTTGTTGACAGATCCACGATAGTTCAGTCCAGAATGACAGCACAGAAGTGTCATCATTTGTCATCACCACCCACTTCAAGGGCCTTTCCGAACAGTTTTCCGAATTACTCGTTAAGCTGTGTTTACATTGCGCCAAACGGTTGCGAGTGACAGAATGCACCAATCCGAGTGTTGAGCCGATTCACGCAAATGCTAAAAGCAAAAAGAGATTGTGCGGAGCACTGGTTAAAGATTTTTCCTTAAATCCGCCATTTTGCAGTTAATTACTTATGTGACCGAACTAGTTTAGAGAGCCTCGGAGCATTCCAAACGCCAAGGGCGACCCAATTGTTTCGGGAATCATCTTTTCGAAGTTGTTTCCTGAAACAGTTTCGCACAATATAAACTGAGCGTCGTAAAGGAAACGCCGGACCAAGACGAGTTTGTCAGAATTCTCGTATCTTGTCGTCTTGTCTTTGTATTGCCCTGCTTTATAAAGGCATTTTTGCTCATGCGTCCAAGCGTTTTCTATTTACACGAGTCAACTCGACTCTAATTTAAGAAGGCGGAAGCGAGCCGGAAGTGGGTGGGTTCGTTTAATCATGTACATAGAAATACAAATTTTTGGGTAATGTGATTCAAAATTAAATTTTATTAGAAAATCGGTGAAAATTCAACTCCTCCGCAAATGACAATGTGGCATATATTTAAATATACTCGTTTATGCTACCTACCAAGCAAAAATTATTTGCCCTTAATATAGGTTCTAAATGAATGCATACATTCGTATTGAGTGCAAATTTAAAAATACGTTTATTGGCAAACACGCATAATTTTACAGGTTTATAATAAAACTCATGAATGCCCACTCTGCATGCATTGAGGATGTGTCTTTTTATGCGAATACAGTCCGGAATATTGAGAATAAGCTTTCCCGCAGCTGCAAACATATTTCTTTTCGGTCGAGTGTATGTCCATGTGTATTCGCAAGTTTTTCTGTGATTGGAAAACTCGCTTGCAAATTTCGCAGCTTAAGTTGAGCCTTCGATGAGTTGCTATGTGGGCACGGAGTCGGTCTCGTCTTTGGAACGTTTTAGGGCAGTTAGGGCAATCGTAGGTGATGTCCGTATGAATCGTTGCATGGTCTCTGAGATGACCAATATGTCGAAATAGTTTTCCGCATTCTTCGCACTGAAACTGATTTGCTTTTGTATGAGATCGTTCGTGTAAAACTTTGCCAGAGCTCGTCACGTATCGTTTGTCACAGTACGAACACTTGTGCTTTTTAATTCCCAAATGAATGCGAATATGCGTCGATTGATTTGTGCTTGAAGTAAATGCTCGAGGGCAATAAGGACACTTATGAGGCTTTTCACCCGTATGCTTTGTCAGATGGCGGACGAGGGCAGTTTTAGCAGGAAATAGTTTTCCACACACCTGACAGTTCCACGGAGGTAACAATTCACCACGTTTCAATTTTGCTTTCATTTGTTTTGAAAGTATCCCGTGAATAGATTTCATGTGAAATGAATAATTTCTTGATGTGTACTGCAATCTACATATAGTGCAGAAATATTTTGGATGATCTTCTTTCGCATCGAGAACAGACTGAAAATATATGTCAGGAGAAAATAGGACCTTTCTTAACGAAATTTTATAATTCATTTGATTTCATATGATGAACGTTGCATAGATGGAAATTGTCAATATAAACTTATACAATTGGAAATTACCTTTTCTGCTTCTATTTCTTCGCCAATTTGTTTGTAGAGGTCTCTAAAATCATCTGACATTGAATCTTCACAATTGAATTCACCCTCAACACTGCCAATGTTTTTAAAATTCGAGTTTTCCGAGACATCCTTTGTAGAAAATGTTGACGTATGCTCAGTTGCATCTCCAGAAGCATCTTCGTCATTCATTTCTTCGCTTTTCACATCAGACTGGGTCTAATTTTTGCATAAATTTGAATGTGTGTAAGAATTTTGTTATTCAAGTAGCCTTAAACCTACCCAGTTTTCTTTTTCAGGCAGATTTATCTTCTTCATTGTAAATTCATCATTTCTATTTGTTGAGCTTATTTGCTTTGGTTTGAAAACTTCGCAAGATGTGATTGCCTGGAAAACAAGCCGCCTAATGTTAAATATACAACAGTTGCACATATATTAAATTGTGATAGTTGAAAGTATTTTAAGATCATCTTTTTGATTACAGAGGACCAGCAACAATTTTCACTTGCATTAATATTAGTATATATCGATGTACATTATTTTACATTTTATATAGACACTTTATGTAAGCAAGCCTTTCATACTAAGCAAATAATTTTCTATATTTCGCATAATTATTTATATTTGTGTTCAGAGTAAATTTTCATACCCGACATTCATCAATACGTTGAAGTTCCTCTAGCATGTCGTCAGACATTCCGTCATCGCTTTCAGCACACTCTGCTTGATTGTTAGAAGCCTATTCTGGGGAAGAGTATTGACTTAGAATCTTTTGAAAGCCCTTTGGGTTTTGTAGAAATGATATCGACAATCCTCTTACCTGAAAAGACTCCAATTTTGTGTTCGCAGCTTCGTCGAAAAACATTGTTTTAATTTTTTCGAAGGGCCGATGCACGACAGTTATGTGTTCGCCGAACGACACCATTTCGTTGAATTTACTTTTGCATATACAGCAGACAAGCAAAAACCTGTGTGTGTTTTCTACAAATATTTCTCCGCATTGTGACCATTCGCCTGAAGTGGAGAAGTCTGCGCGTTCAAGGCTTGAATCAAGCTTTTTTATCTCACCCTCCAAGCAAGGTTGGATACAGTAGTCCATTTTTCACAACTTTCTTTGCAGTTGTTTGTCAAGGCGACACTATTCGCTATCAGGGCCAATTATAAAACCACAGCCTTATGATGGTGCCGCTTCTTCATCTGCTTTTCGACATGTCCACCAATGGAGTGTCCACCGCAAGTCCACCGTCCAAGCCGCCCAATTCAGAATGACAGAACAGAACTGTCACTTCGCTTCAAGAAGGAGGAAACAAATAACACGCGTTACTGTACACTACAAATTGAATGTGGCGCGAACTGCGCGAACTGAAGTGATTATTGTTTTATATATGTTGTTCGCATGGGAAGTTTTGGCATGAGAAATGGCCTGTAAATTATCACATATATGAAAATCAAATATGCTCAGCTTGTGTTAATCTAATAAAAATTTCATTCTTGAATGAAAAATCCGAATGTATTGTTCCGAATGCAAAATGTAAATTGAATCAATAAGTGGGCCAATTACATTCCTTTTGAAATATGGAATTATGTATAATTCTCATTTGGGGAAAATTTTCTAAATTATAGTTTTGAAGTAGCAGTAGTTTATTGAGCTGAACATGTTTTTTAAAACACGTTATATGATTTTCTGCTGTTGTGCTTGTATCAAATTTGAAACGCTCATGAGCACGGTCGGCAATGCAGCTCGAAACGCGTATTTGTCTGCACATCTGCAAGTACTATTATCATAAATCTGCAAAGCCAGAAGACCGATTCTCGGACGATTGTAAAAACGCGACACACGAACTCTCCTGTCGAATCGACACAACTGACAGTTCTCACTCAAATACAAAAACACATACGTGTACTACACCCGAGTCGAAGAGTCGCGAAAAATTTCCTATGATAATTTACATTACTTCTTCTGTTCAATTCGTATTTCGTTACAGTTGTCCGCTATCAAAATTCGATTATTGCTGGCGTCGATCAGCCGTTGGGCTGGCAAATACATGAAAATGCGTTCGATCGGTTTGTGCGCCCTCAGCCTGGCACTCACCGCGGCTGTCATAGGGAATGCCGTTTATCAGAAAAAACAATTCTACCCGTCGGTGGTGTACATCACAAGATCCAATCCTTCGATGGCCGTAAGTATATGTCAGCCTGTTTTCTCGATATGATATGTTTTGATGATATGCATGGAATGCAGGAATATGTAGCATATATTTGCCATACTGAATCGTTATGATGTCAACGTTTTGGTGTAGTCGGCATAGTCGTGACAAGTTCGGATTGGTCAGTGGATCCGAGACTCTGTCCTGGAAAATGCAGACGTTTCAATTCGGAGGAATAAACCGTTGGTCTACCACATTGTATCTTTCGAATCAAAGTATTTTCGGCAACTTCAGTTATGCGGGAAATACTGTGCTTCGCATCTAATCGTGCCAATATATAATAGATCAAAGGCAAACATCCTAAAGAAATTTTAGGCACTTTTCCCTGAAATTGCTAGCCAAACAGTCTGTTTGCTATTTTTAAGTTATTTATTTGAAAATGTAAATACAACTTTTTAAAATGGTTCGATTCAGCCAAGATATTGAATATTTTACCATAACCTTGAATTCTCCCAAAAAAAAACAAAGGCAACTCTATCTTTTTAAACGATTATATCATATTCGGCCTTGCGATAAACCTGCTCTACGGCTTGAATATGCACAGGCTATATGCACAAACTATTCACTATCCATTCCAGACATTTCGGAATTCGTTCGGCAAAAGTCATTTCTAATATGCATATAGTATTCCAGTCTATTCGAGATTCCCAGTATGACTAATAATGAAATCAAACCGTTAATATAGATTTCCAAGCTGGAGGTGCGGAGTTCGCAATATTTCTGGGAGACTCGAAATTTGAATTAATAGTCGATGCAGTCTAATGGGTACTTATGGCATTTTCACATCCAATCTGAGGTATTAAATTTAGACTTCGACCAACTAAAATGTATCTTATTAAATCAATCAAAACTATAAAGTAAAAGTACAATCCACAAAGAACCCAATAAGCAGAACTGATGATAAGCTTTTCTTAAGGAAATTCAAGTATGTAACTTCCGGATTTGATGATCTGATTGAAAATAAAGTCGGATCCAACGCAACAGCATTCAATCAATCTCTATCTTGGATTACTAAAGATATATCAAATGCTGATGCATCAACCCCAAAGCGTGTTGCTTATAAAAGGCGTAAAGCAGAATCAGATTTCACGCTCAAGAAGCTATCTATGAAAAAGCTCGATTCTTGAGTTAAGTTATAGAGAAAGCAAAATTTATTTCTTCAAACCTAGGTTCGAAGCTCCAATCGGGAACACCTCTGTATATTGAAAACTAAATCATGAAATCTTGTCCAAACAACGAGTCATTAAACGCTCAACCTGCATAAATTAATATAATTTAATAAACGGCTGGTCACACGAGGCCAATAGCGATCTAATCGTTTCAATTTTTCGGCGGTTCGAACTGCAAACGATTTTTATAGGCGATGTGAAATTTTTTTGTGGAGCCAAACATCTAAGCATAACATCGAGCTAATTAGGAGACTTGTCACTAAGGCGACCTTAACACCAACGGCCGATGTGTACACTCGATCAGGGTTGTTGAACATCCAACAGATTATTAATCTTGAAAGAGGCAAAATAATTTACCAAATTATCAACAACGGACTAAAATGGCCAGATATTCCTCGAACTGTTGGAGAGTTGACTAGCAGAGAAACAAGATCAGCCAGCAACCTTTTAGTTTGCAAACCAAGAACGGATAGATTAAAGCTAGATCCAATACAACAGGCTATAGCCTTCTACAATACATTGCCAGATCCGTTAAAGAACTCAACCAATATCATGAGTTTCAAAGAAAACTTAAAATTGCACATAAAAATTAACAATGCACAATGACGAATAACACCAGAGTTTTTTCTATACTTTTCTTTGGGCACAAGTTAATGAAGACAATAATAAGTCAATAAAAGTGAGTCTATCTTATTGATAAGAATTATGATGTCCCTTATACCAACAAACTAGTTAAACTTAAGTGGTATGCGATCCTATTAGTTCACTTAAGTGGCCTAAGTTGAACGAAACTTGACGAAAACCGGCCATTATGGTTAAGCCAATTGGAATCTTTGTATTCGAACATCCGCTTAAGTCAATTTAAGCTCACTTAATTCCATGATAGTTCAGCTTTAAGATGTACATATATATCGTGCAACAGACCTATTAAACATGCAACGAATAATAGACCTGTTCACTGAATTCTCAGGTATTATTTGTGGTGCGAAAAGAAATCCGAAAATCATACAAACTAAGCAACAGATTTCGGATAAAAACTGACAAACCAAGAGGAAGAGCCAAAAGTGACGTTTTTTTCATATCATTCGCACAAAAAATCATCTGTGGGATGACTACTTGACAGCCGGAACCACTTTGCCAGAACTCACCAACAGAAAAAGTTCGGATAAATTTGTACAAGACGGGACGCACTCACCTCAGCAAAAATGAAGTCATTTTTCGATTAGGAGACATCTATCGAGTAAATTTGTGTGCCCGAAACTGAGTTAGGGAACAGGCCTAATGACCTTGAACAATGTTGACATGAATGAAAGTTCATTTATGACAAAAATGTTGGAAAAATAACTTATACAGCCATTATATCGGCAAATAATGCTGCTGTTCTCTAGAAACTAGAAACTCTAGAACAGATCATTTGAAAATGGATCCCGTACAGAAGTCGTTAGTTTCTTATAAAACCTTACCTGAGGATATAAGAATAATCAATCAGAAAATTATCGATCAATTTGTTAAATTTAAATTATTAATACCATGGTATCGATACCATATCATAAGAAACTACCAAAAGTGATACATAATACGTACCCAGTATGTTTTGACATCGCCTATCAAATGCACAAACTGACAAAATGAGCGTCGATTTTAATAGAACATAGCTGCACATTCACTCTGAGATATTAAATCGATCTCACCCATGGCTAGTTAAGCTCACTGATGGGAGTAAAATCGTCGCTATATTGGGTAAAAATGGCAGTATCTCTATTATGAAAGGGTATTCATATCTCCTTTATACCACTATACTCTCATCTGGTATGTAGCTAGTATGAGATACTACACCAGCGTGTATGGATGTTACCATAATATCATAACCACTTTTGTATCACAACAAATTATGAGAACAATAATATGTAAGAAAATACTTGTCTATACCAATATACAACTGCCTGTAAAGAACGATACAAACATATCTTAAGGAAACTTATCGCATACGGACCGTAAATGACTGATGGGGGATAGTGGCAAAGAGGCAAAAACACGTGAAATTATCGTAAAAACAGCAACTAACATTTTCACATCGCTGGTTGGAAAAGCTTCACTGACAATAATTTTTGCTTCGTTTTTTTTTCATATAAACCTAGTATGGAATAGTGATGAGCAAAACCCGTGCAGTTAGCTGTACCCAGCACACGGTGCTAGTTTAGGTTTCGTGGCTGCCTCCTCCAAACAGACTCCGGAGAAGGCACACTTAGGCATACATGGGACCATTGTGGTATTGCATTAGCATGCAAGCACAGTATAATTATCACCCAGAACAGTAGAGTACATGTACGTAAAACACACAGCCCTCCTCCAGCTTTATGCGCAGTACTTTAGTAGATTAATCGGCATCACTTTATTAGTAGATTGATCGGTATTACTCCCGATAACACCATCACATCCTCTTCTGAGACTGTGCAGTAGCTACAGGCGATACGCAGAGTACTCCTGCGCTAGGCACTGGCGATGTGTTTCCGGCACATCTCCCTAAATTTCGGCTCCATATAGCATAATGGAATTGGTCGTTATCGTCAGCAGCCTTCGTCTCGTCTCACAGGGTCCGCCAACGTTGGTCATTACCCTAGTCAGCGAAGTGACGGCTACTAGAGGTCTGTCGTATGCCCCGTGGATATGATTCCAATACGTCAGCTTGGTGTGCAGGGTTACTCCCAGATATCTGACCGACTTGCTGCTCTGGACCTCGATGGAGCGAACTATCATGGGTATGACAGTTGGTATCCTCCGCTTTGTCAGCATGACAATCTCTGTCTTTTAGATTGCCAGCTGGAGCCGTGCTGGGTCACACGCAGAGATTTTCTTACACCCCCCTAACACCCCCCTAATACCCCCCTGGAAAATGCATACACCCTCTCTAACACGGACAATTTTCCTACACAAAGGGACCTTTGTGGCCTTTGTTCCAAAGGGACACCCCTCCTAAAATTTTGAACACACTCCCGATGAAAAATTCCTGAGAAAACCCCTGGTCACACGACAGATCTGGAAGTGATTGGCACTGGGGAGTCATCAGCGTAATCTACCAGGAACACATCCGCAGGTATTTCCACCCGCAGCAGATGCTAAGATCGACCCCTGTGCCGCAAATGAGGTGTCAGGCCCCCCTTACCCGGATGTTGCCGTATATACCGGGCTGATTATCATGCGCAAAGAGAAAATCTTCACCATCAATTCTCACTCGATTTTGCTGGATCTCTTCATCTATAACTTTAATATAATCTCTGTTAGCTGAAATAAACCTAATTCTTCTTTTGACTTTATACCCGATTCCGGCCCAAACGATAATTCCACCTCCACCCATTTGACGTCTGATTTTTATCCAAGGATCTATTTTCAAATTATGAAAATAATACGACCAGCCATCAGTTTTATCTAGACAAAAACATTTTTCGTCGGAGAAAATTCCCAACTAGCACTTTTGGTGTCAAATACTAGATAATAGTGAACTGCCACCAGATCGCAGTTATCGATACGCTATTTCCACTTATTTTGCCACGACAAAGTGAAAAGCCACTCAATGCATCCTTTCGCAACGTGGTGGCAACGTTCACATCGGAACCATAAGCATCCGAAATTTCAAACTCCAGTTATAGTATAGAAATAGCAAGGAAAACGTTTTAAAAACTTGTGAAGATTCTGTTCACTTTAAAGGAGTTTTATTTATTTGTTTGCTTGGTTTTTGTTACTGCAGTTACACCATAAAGTGATCAAATTTATGGTTTTCGTTTTGGTGGCAAAAACGTTCCCAATATCGTTTATTAAACACAATTAAGTATGCTGATTTAATATTGGCTTTAGTCTAGTGGCAATTACTCATGAAAGACCCTATAAAGTTTTCGTTACTACAATAGTGAGTGGCATTTGCTACTAAAAAGTATTAGAAACGTTCTTTTCTTACTGTGGTAACCTCTTGTCATATCTTTCTTGAACCCCATTTGAATTCAGTAACACTTGTGACATAAGCAAATACACACAAACGATTTTAACTTTAAAAAATGAAAAGTGCTAGACCAAAGTTATTTAAGCATTCTACGACCTTCTACTGAAAAACGAAAAAAGCGCTCGAGGCGAGAAAAACTGGGCAGAAAGTTCCAATTGCCACTTTACAGTTGCAGTTGGGTCAATAAAGAGTCAAAGTAGACATCATAGTGGATCTTCGGGTCTATAAAGTTATGTTTGGTACCATAGAGTGGCATTTTTTCACATGTGTGGTTATAGATACCATATAGTTGCAATTGTTACGTGATTGGAAAACTCGTGCAGGTTATGGGAACTATGAAGTGAAATTATGAAGTAACAATGAGTTTGTAGTGGCAGATCAGCACTCGGCCATCTTTTTATGGCTGAAATATGAAGGTCCAAGGAAAATTTATTTTATTGAGAGACACAAAATGTGCTCTTATGGAAAAATAACCTAAATTTTGTGCAGGGACGTACATACGGTATTGATACGAACAAAAAAAAACTGAAAAACAAAAAATTTATGCATGAAATCTAAGTTTTTTATATTTTCGCCAAAATCCTTTTTTAATTTTAACACGTTGCTCTGGCGCATTGCAATTCCCGGTCCTATAATGTGAATATTTACGATGCATTTCAGTTCGTAGGTCATTTTGGCTATGAAATTTGGAATATCATCCTCATTATATTCTCTTAAGAATTCAACTTAAAACTTTGACCTTGTGTTAATTTTTCGTCATAGCCACACAAATACATTGTGTTGGTATAATACATATTGAAACACATGAAATGTTACAATCAATCAATCTTTTATTGTGTTAGTGTAGTATTGGCTAATGAGTATCAATTTGGTTTTTGAATCGTGTTCGGCACCATCCTGAAACTGTCACCGTACGTAACAAAATATATTTCCTGCCACCAAATGCCAACGTACCTTTTCATTCCCCATTTGGGTAACATAAACGATTTTCCTACGTGACAAAAACGTATCTTTGGCAGGTTGTTGCCACTATAAAAGCCTCTTTTTAGTGTCAGCAACGTGGCAGCACACCAAAATTGCTAGTTGTGTTACTCTTATTGACCGCTGTTTCCATTTAATGTTTTCATCCGCAAACCGGATTCTCTTTGCTTTGTGTTTTGCAGTCAGCGTAGGTCATTTTTTTACTTTCCTAAATTTTATGTCTGCAGCTCTTTTTATAGTTTCTTGTACATACGAAATTTTTGCTTCAAGTCAACCTTTCGTTTTCACTTTTTTCCCCGTTGACTTAGACTGAGTGTTTTCCCATAGTTTTCGGGATCTCTGAGAAGATTCATCATTACACATCGACTCGTTTTAATACTTTTAGCGATTTTTGCCACACTATTATTACCATTTGACAAATTTAATATTATTTTCACTCTTTCTTCAGCATGTTTTTTTCCTCGTCTTCACGTCAAACTGTCTTCAGAAATTTTATTTGAAGAATCCACACTATTTGCTATATTTCACGATACAAACGCATCAAACAAAATTCTAAAACTGCGAGATTTTAAAATCTGTCTTTTCTTTTTGTAGCAGCCAATTATTAAGGATCTTTAAAAAAACTCATTAAGGAGTAACTTAAGAATTACTTTTTCCATTGAAGTTTCTATAACCTGTCATTAATTCAATAATGCAAGTACTTGGAGTTTTCCGTTCTTTACAGTTTCTGGAAACTTAAAAAAAAAGTGGTATCTGTGTAGTTATTTTTAATCTCGGACGCTATATTTATTTCATTAGACCATTCCTAAAAATTAATTTTCTTGTCTAACTGCTCCTATCGATTGCTTGATAATAGACAGTAAGGTTATAATAATAATAAAAATAATAATAACCTGGTACAGGCTAGTCGGTAGATCATTGGCTTCTAGCGTGTAGAGTCCCTGGTTCGAATCCTAGTTCGAACAGAGGTCGAACACTGGACTTTGAGCTTGGTCAAATCAGGAGCAAATTGTGTGAAGCTAATCATTAAAACGTCGATTATGAAGATAGAACTCCACCAACTCCAAACCGTAAGACCGAAAAATGAGTGGTAATGGGATATGTCTCTGTTCCACAAGAATCATCAACATTTTAATTCTATAATCATTTGTGTTTCAAAGCAATGATTGGCAAAACATGCATTGGAAACGTTGAATGGTGTATATAAAAATCACCTATCCTCGAATTAATCATCGTTTTTTTCTAAAAAAAAAAAAACCTTTGTTCTATTTGTAAGGTTGAATTCGTAGTATCACTCGTTTTGCCTTCAATGATTAGTGCTAATCTTTCTTCTTTATATTTCAGGTGATATATATACAGTTTTTTGTTATAGTACTTATGTTGGGCAAATTATTAAGAAAAGTAAGTGAAAGCAATTGAATGACATTCATAAATATAATTGGCATTCAAATCACAATCAGATATTCCTCGGGACATTGCGACCAGCTGAGTTTGAGCATTTAATGGACCGATTCTGGTATGCTCTGACAGAAACCTGTCTAGCTTTTACCGTTTTTCGGGACGATTTCAATCCAAAGTTTGTGGCACTGTTCACGGTGCTTCTATTTCTCAAATCATTCCATTGGCTGGCTGAAGAACGAGTTGATTACGTAAGTACCACAAAAATATCATAAATTTATCTCCTACTAATCTTCGTAACGTATCATTTTGCCATTGCTTTTGAAATAGATGGAAAGGAGTCCGGTTATCGGATGGCTATTTCACGTACGCGTAGCATCGCTACTCTCAGTCCTGGGCCTGCTCGACTATCTAATGATTGAGCATGCGTATGAATCGGTTACCCAGAAAGGACCTACCGTTCAAATGGTCTTTGGCTTTGAATATGCGATTTTAATAACGATGGTTGCCAATACAACTGTGAAATATGTTTTACATGCAGCTGAGCTTCGTGCCGATAGTCCTTGGGAGAATAAAGCTGTGTTTTTGTTGTACACCGAACTGGTGATCGGACTAATCAGGGTTATTTTGTATGTGTTGTTTGTTATAATAATGGCGAAAATATATGCTCTACCGATGTTTGTATTCCGCCCAATGTTCTTCACTATGAGGTAAGTGAATTGTAAAATGTATTGTAGTAAATTATGTATTATGTTATTTGTGAATTAGTGTTTGTCGCAAGCTAAGTTTTGAATCTCTAAATACTTTTTAACAATTCCCTACAGTAAAAATCGTTGGCAACATCAACAAAAGCCATGTAAATATGTATACACGAGTTTTTTTTTACTTTTCCTTATACAAATTTCCGAAAATTGAGATTAAGCTAGAGAGCAAATCTCACTGTTTATATTGTCTGCCTCTTTGACGCACACGCCTAGGCGCACACAAATACACATTTAGTCTCTGGACATAAAACGCATAAAATTATAATTCTATTTTATTTTTTTAGAAACTTCAAAAAAGCCCTGAACGATGTAATTATGTCACGACGTGCAATTCGCAACATGAACACACTCTATCCAGATGCGACACCGGAAGAGCTTGCGTTATCTGATAATATTTGTATCATATGCCGGTAAATATGTTTCTTCTAACGTTCAGATACTTTCGATCACCTCTCGAAAATAGATGTGTAAACAGTTCTCTTTACATTTGTATTGCAGCGAAGATATGGTGAGTAATTCGAAAAAATTACCGTGTGGTCACATATTCCATACGGCTTGTCTCCGCTCATGGTTTCAACGTCAACAAACTTGTCCGACTTGTCGACTCAACATTCTCCGAACGCCAACAGCTGCGACATCATCACCACCTCCGCCACGACCAGAAGCTGTGAATGCTGCTAATATCAATCCGAATGCCGGAATACAAGTGCCGTTGCCTGGTTTCAATATGAACATGAACATCAATAACAATAATAACCTGAACGTAGGCGGACGTAAGTAGAAAGTGAAATGATTCGATCAGCTGGTTTATTGTAGTTGACTTGGTATTTCTTGCTTGCAGAAGAGAATCCATTCACAAATTTGTTCGCGACAAATTTGGGACAGACACCGAATACTGCAACAGGAACGAATGCAGGTGGAGTTTTG
Source organism: Nemotelus pantherinus (assembly GCA_963978885.1). Taxonomy (NCBI): domain Eukaryota; kingdom Metazoa; phylum Arthropoda; class Insecta; order Diptera; family Stratiomyidae; genus Nemotelus; species Nemotelus pantherinus. Next base: position 8,012,508 of record OZ022264.1, on the reverse strand, counting down.
CCAGTGCCGCCACCTTTCATGTTACCGCCATTCCCATTCATGGCACCGTACGCTATACCGCCACCGCCGATGCCTCCAAATTTGAATAATCTGACGGACGACGAGCTTCGAGCATTGGAAGGAAACGAAAGACGGCATGTCGAAGAACGTCTCAAGGTAAGAGTTTTGAATGGGTTATTATAATTTCATCGACAAGATTACGTGGCCCGTTCTCATACAAAACCACGAAGACGGTAATACGACTACTAAATTAGAGATAAGAAGTGATTGATAATGCGAACGTTTTTTGTTTTGATAAACTAGTTTGTTTATATCATCTGGGGTAGTAGATGTGCGAGCCACGATTTTTGGGAGAGCATTGCTAATTACTTATATATTTTTTATTACTTGAAAGAGTCCTGATATCTTAATTTATGAGTGGTTGAGCGACTGCAACCGATTTTATAATGCAGTCTTACTATCGCTCTAAAGCTGACAAAATGATGTATTTAGCCAAACTTTGCACAATTTTTTTTTTTAAATATTTATTTCAATATTTTTAAGTACAATTCAATTAGAAAGCTCTTAGAACTTATGAAAGGTGTAAGAAACTAAAATACACCTATCCTACAATTTGAACGGCACTTTTTTACACGATTTCCCTTTTGCGCGGTCTTGGAAATGGACCTTATCTCCCGATTTAAAGGATATTTTAAAAGCAGAATTTACACGGTTTTTTTTAGTTTAATTTTCTATTCATAGTCATTTTTAAAATGCCCTATGTTTCACAAAGAGTTAACAAAAACCAGAGAGAGTCATTAGCAATACATATAATAACGGTTCATTCAAAAATATGTATGTATATACTGACGAATGAATCCATGCTGCGTGACTGAATTTAGCGTAAATATGAGACATAATGGTGAAATAAAGAAACAACACCTATGACACGATAATATTCGACAATTTTAGTATATCTAACGAAAGCGAGGCAACCGAATGGTGCGGGTAATAATTTTGTCAAACGAAGATAAATTCTAAAAATTTTGATTTTAGTAGGAGAACTTTCCGTTCTAAAAATAAGTGCAGTGAATCTTTGAATCCTAAAAATGCCAAAAGAAGATAAAAAAAGATGAACAAGCGAAGAAGAAAGTGTTTTCTGTGGAAACTAAAATCAAAATTCTCGGCGCACTGGAGAAAGGAATAATCGATGTGGCTAAATTTTATTCTATGAATGAAGCTACCACAAGGGCGATAAGGAAAGATGAAGTCTTGATCAGGGAAAGAGTAACACCTGGATCGTCTAAGTGCTTAAACACGGTTTAATACTTAAGGGATATTACGATGGAAAAAATGAAGCAGGCTTTGTTGATGTAAATGGAATACCAAGTTCAAAAAGGGGCTCCACTGGAACCTTTAATGCCAGAAGTCATCAATATATCAAAGACACCACGTGCATTTAAAAGAATCGAGACAAATCATCTTCCTGTTTATTAAATGGCCATCAAAAAAAGCGCGGGGTACTTCGACACTCTTCAAAGAATGGTTTCACAACTTTTAGTTTTGACGTCAAACGATATTTAAACAGTAAAGGACTGCCTTTTAAATTTCTTCCCCTAATTCCAAATACTATTCAGCATGAAAAAACATGAAAAATGATACAAGCCTTGCAATCACTGATGTCTGGAAAAAATTGACAATGTTAGATTGTGCTAAGCATGTAGGACTTTCATGTAGCTATGCCAGATTAAGCAATCAACGTTAAATGCCTGCTGGAAAAACTTATGGCCTGACGTAGTTCAAAGTGAGAGTTCTAGAGTGCCATTGCCGGATGAATTTTCTCAAATAACGGAGTTGGCGCTCAGAACGGGAGGTAAATGTTTTGACTTTTTATGCGAAACAGACATAGCCGAGCTTATGACAGACGAAGAATTAGACTAGGAAGATTTAATCTCCACGCTTAATGAAACAAATCCTCCTGATAAGGATTTCGTCGAAAATGAACCCGAACCGACTGCCTTCACTGCAAGAGTCATACGCGATGGAGAAAATTGGGGAATCATTTCGAATTATGAAGAATTTTGAGGAATCATTTCTTACCAAATTATGCGAATGTTGAATGTGCGCTTCGATTCCTGCGATACGTTAGTAAATGTTTACATCAGTATGAAATCTTCAAGGATCTCACAAAAAAACCGATCGCAGCTTTTAATAACTGATCTTTTTCCAAACCTTCGCGATCAACCACCATTCAACCACCATTCAACCAGAACCACAGTTGAATGATGAAAGTGACACCAACTCTAATCAATCGTGGATAACAATGCTTGAACTTTGAGGGACCTTTTTTTATAACATCATACTTCACGTATTATTCAAAATTTTGTTATTGGACTGTTTCTGTTTTTTTTTCGTTTAATGGAACTGCTTCAATTTACATTAAACAATGAATTTAATACTATGTATTTAAATTTTCTATTTACTGCATTATTAAATAATTCTCATATATGTGTTATTTATTATAATATTTACGTTATACTTTTACTTCACATTAAAATAATAGGCACTTTAACCCACATAATAGCTTGTTTTCAATTTGCACGGTTTTACCATGGAAATTTTAGGAACTCGATTTTCACGCTTTTCTGCTTAACCTATCTTTCGTGTAAATCGTTCCTAGTCCAAATAAGAAGAGGATAAATTCGTTATTTTTTGATAAGAATTTTAATCAATAATTTATGCATGATAAGGTGTGGTGCATTTTGTGTAGCCGAACCCCATGGAATTATCCCATAATTTAAAGTAGAGTAGATCAGTGCATAGTAAAAGGTTCGTGAAACTAATGTGTTAGCAAATAGCCCAATCGCTGACACAGAAGAATAATTTTTTTTATCTATTAATGAAATTTGCAATGTGCAGGTTCCATTTTATGTTTTCGTCGAAATTAACACCAAGATATTTAGCGCTTCTAACATGTTTAAGATTTGGATAGTTTCAACTGCTTGGACTCTATTGATTGTATGTTCACTGAAGAATTGAAAAAGAGGTCAGCTCGTTTGCTCCTTTATAGCAGTGACTTCCATTCCCCTGACGTTAGGGATTGAGACAAGGTTATGATTGATTGCAGAGTCTCCTCGCCTCCCAGTCATTCTATAGTTTTTAAATAAGATGTAGTTGGTCACCGGGTTTTCAAGAATGATTCTTGTGGTAGTATATCAATTTTGAAATAATTTTCAATTTATTTGCGCAGGAATTTGCATTCCACGTGTTAAGTGAAAACTGGTGAGTGGGGCTCATTTGCGTGTATTTGGTAGGATATCTGGTGAATTTTAGCCAGAGAACATACTTTGAATCATTTTCGCCATCATGTATTTAATTATTGTGTGTAGTTGTTTTTGCATGATGGCGAAAAATTGGTACATGTATTCAGTAGTGATTGAAATTTGTGAGTTTGGTTGGTTAACTTTGGCTGTGGAGCTGCACGTAAGTTTCTATGGGGTAGTGAGTGATAGGGGTTTGTGGACATGGAGTTGGATTTCCACATGCCACTTGTGCAAATGATTTCTATAAATTCTTTAGGTGGCACAGATAGCTTCCATAGCTCTCAGAATGTTCGCCTTCGCATTTAACACACTTTGGCTATGCTTCCCTAGACTTTTCGCAGTCTGAGAAGTGACAGAGTCTGTCGAGCCTGAGTATGACAATTGCTAGCAGAGTGTCTACACTATTAGCAGTTGTGACAATAAAATTGTCCACCTCGTTGATTTCGTCCCTCGACTTTGCAAATAAGCTTTAAAGGATTTGATCTAATTTTGAGGAAGAATGCTTTAATGGGATGGAAGCCATAACTTTCTAGGCCTTTTATTTATTCTGGCGCTAATCCGTTGACCCCTCGGATTATAATGTTCATATTTTTCCCCTTTGGAAAGGTTATACGTGTGGTACTGAACTTTTAGTTCGATTAATATCTTGCTGATGTTCCTGCGGTCAGAGATGGTTAAGGAAATAATCTGGATTCCCAGATATATTCTTTTCGCCGCTTCAAACTTGGTGTTGTGTTCTTTTAGTAGTCCAACTATAGTTTTCCATTGGTCCGGTTGGCCAAGCACTCACCTGCTCTCTTTCTACCTGTTCTTTTCGTTTTTATGTATTTGTCGCTTCTATTTTCACTCTTTGCCGTTTGGTGACACTTTGTCGCTGATGATGTTTACTATAGATTGACAACGTGCAACGTGGTCGACTGTATATTCAGTATCTGGATATTTGCGCCTATTCGCCTTCAAGTACTCGCGGATCCGTGTGTTGCATTTAAATGTCGAAACACGATTGCGATTTACATTTCACCTCTTAAAAAAGTGAACTTTTACAGCAAGTGTATGTCGAGGAAATTCTAACCGCTTCTTCAGTGACATCGGTAAAATTGATTTTTTCTTTTTCTTTCAGTTACTTCAAAACGTGCAGCTTCTTCTCGATGCAGCCAGTTCGCTTATGAACCAATATGCCATGGTAACTGCACGTCTTCCTCCAATTCCCATTGTTGCCACTACAATGCCATCAGCAGCCCCATCATCATCATCACCACCACCACCACCGGCAACAGAAACAGCTTCAACATCACCTACGACAGCGTCGGCCACCGGTTCAACAGGCCCATCGACAAGTAATGCACCTGATTTCGAGACTATCCCGTCATTAGTCAAGAAAGATGTTATAACTCCCGTTAATCTGTCAACGGAAGCACATCAAATCAAAGAAAATCAAGCGAACATGGAAATTGATGTCCGCATTGAAGATTTAGGTAGTGAAGATCATTTAGACACAGTAGATCATTCGTTAGACAACCAATCGACGAATGCAAGCACGAGTAGGCAGACGTCGAGTGATAACGAACGAGGGGACGATGGAGAGCTTTCTGAAATCCGAAGGAGAAGACTGCAGAAATTCCAACAGCAGCAGCAGCAACAACAACAATCGCAATAGAAATATAGTGTGAAGGCTACACAAATGATAAAGAGAAGATATGTTTGCTATATCATATTAATAATTATATTAAAAACTGAAAAAAAAATCTTAAAAAATAAGGAATGATATTTCTTAAAAGAAAAACCCATACTGTCCAAAGCTAGCTTGTTGCCGTCGCCCATGAGTAACACAATCGTTATGTGTATATGCTTATTGTGCTTTTTTTCTACGAGCCTTGGGAGTGTGAAAAGAAATCGATCGAAGTTTATAGGACAGATAATTAGGGCTCTAAAGTGAATTGGGGAAAATATTAAGTTATTATTATAAGTAACTGGATTTTCTCGATTTCCTATTGTCGAAATATTTTCCTATTTGCCAAGGAAATTGCGTAAGATCGTGATACTTTCGGAGCCGTTATATTCATATTCGAAAAAATGTGCAAATCGCACGCTAAAATTGATCTCTATACTTGACCTACAAAAGATTCATGCACAAATTATAAACTTCGTTCGGTTCGGCTACCATTATTACGATGTGTGTTAAGATTTTCTAAAAAAATATGCATTTTTTTGTATAAAATAAGAATTTCGTTACATATTTTTAAATTTAATTTTATTTATATTATTGTAATATAACACACAAATCTTTTATTTACTTTTATTTACAATCATACTTGAGTTGCATAAGAACTAGATTGTATCGATGTCAGATTAATCACCGGGCTCGTTCTTGAATAAGAAACTAAGTAATTGGCGCTTCGATTCTTATTAATTCTTGCTCTAGTTTAGATTGTTGGCAAATGATGTTCACTTCGATTGTGGTTATTCTTCAGCGGTTGTTTGTGCTCCTGTGTTGCCGGTAAAAGTGGTAACGATGTATTCGATGTCTTTAAAAATTATCATAAATATTTAATGTATCTCGATCCCTTTCTAATTTCTATTTACTTTTATTTTAAACAATGATAGAAATTTAAGGACCTTGGACTTTTCTCGCATTGCATTCAAATCCGAACCGGCACCCAAGCGTTCGAGCTCACGTTGTCGTGCTACATAGTCGTCGAAATATGAATGACGTAGTAATTTATCACAGCTCCATCGTTTTGCGGGATCTTTGTCCAGACATTTCTGGTTGAAATTGAATTTTTAAGCTGACACTTGCAGCACTGTTTTCGCTGTATTATACTTACCTTGAGAAAGTCCATTGTAAGTGGGTTCTGTAGAGCTCTAGATGGCATCTTTTCTTCAAGTGATTCTAAAGTTGGTGGCACAGGTAGAGTAATACCCTGAAACAGAATTACTTTCATTTCCATTGCGGAAAAATAAATGGCTGCGTTTATAAATCAATTGATTATGCAGCGCCATACCTTGAAATATTCATTTTGATTGAAAATCTCTATATGCCTTGGCAGAATATCGCCTAATGTTCGGCGTATTAAATACAGTTGATCGACATCACTTCTACCGGGCCATAAGGCTTCGCCTCTCACTAACTCTGCAAACACACATCCTATAGCCCATACATCTACAGGTGTTCCGTATTGTGTGTCGCCAACTAATAGTTCTGGGGCGCGATACCATCTTGTAGCAACGTAGTCTGTGTAATTCTCACCCGGACCTAGAGATAAATAAAAAGAAGGAATAATGTTTAAACGATACTAATCTATCCTTTAACGCCATCAACCTTCAATCGAGTCAAACAGAACAATTTACACAAATCACTTACTTAACATCCTAGCAAATCCAAAATCGCACAATTTCACTTGACCTTGAGCCGTTAATAAAATATTCTCGGGTTTGATGTCGCGATGCAAACAACCCTGTTTGTGGCAATACGCAACACCTTGTAAGGTTTGATGTGTTATTTGCTTAGTCAAATGATCGGGGCAACCTTGCGGATGTCTTTCCAGCTCATGGAGTACTGTATGCTCACAGAATTCGAAGACCAAATGCAAGCGCCGTTTTCGTCGGAACACTTCGAGAAGTGATACTAAATTCGGATGCTTTAGGTTCTACAGAAATTGGAGCTATGCTAAGCAATTTTCAATGTTTGATGTAGTATTCTACAAACCTTCAGTAAACGAATTTCTCTCAATGCAATTTTTCGAATAGCTGGATCTTCTTCGGATTCAACAAATCGTTTAACTGCGACTAGGGCACCTGTTTCTCGATCTCTACATTTGTAGACAACCCCATAAGATCCTTCGCCAAGCTTACTTAACTTTTCATATCGATCCATTTTTGAGCTACCTTGTGATCTGAATGGAAATTAAGGATATATTTAATACGTATAAAATTTCATAATATCATTGTAAGTGTACAGGTTTCGTAAAATGTTTGAAGATCATCAGGGTACACAGGGATCAATAGATTTTTTTAGAATACTTGATCAAAATCATTTCAGAATAAGTTATTGGAAAAATACCATAACGGTTTAGCTCGCACTTATGTCGTTTAAAAAACTAGCTGATGAATTTTCGCGTAAGTTGGCCACTAAAGGTCATGTATATTGCACATATTCATGTTCAAGTATTTTTTTTTTGTCAGCAATGGGAAGATAGAGGAGTGTACAGATTTGTGTCGTCAATAGCATAAAGTTAAAAAAACAAAACAAGCGAACTAGAAAATAAATTATACCCTCATTGAACGACCATTCAATATTCACTATACAACGGTACACTCAGTAACAAAAACGTTCGAGCAAGACTCCGGAGAAGGCGCCCAATGGTCCATTTTGATATCGAATTGCGTAGTGCACAACCCTTATTAGGTGGAGATCCACCTTGATGCACTGAGTGATCCCATTCAGGTCCACCGAAGCTACTTCGACGAGGTAACTAAAGAAGTATGAGCCAATAGGCTTAATCCTTCTTCCACCTAGGCCGGGCATTCACATAGCAGATGAGGAACTATTTCTTTTTCTTTCTCGCATCTACAGCTCCGGCGAAAGTTATTATAAGAGGCACTTAGTCGCGCTGCATGACTTCCAAGCAAACAGTATCCAGTTAAGGCCATCGCTGTGCAAAGGGACCCCTTCAAAATCGAGAAGTTGCCTGGTGCGATCTATGTCGAAAGTTTTCCACAGTTGTCTAGCGATCGCACAAGAAGATTCTTTCACCAAGCCAGGACTTCACAGCCTTTTTTAAGTATTTGTTCATGAAGGTCAGTTTATCTGAAGCCATCGCGAGGTTGCAAGCACTTTTACCAAAAACGTACCAGCCTTTGCAGCTCGTTTGTTTCAGGCCATTATTTTTTCGACCGCAAGTCTTATCTCCGCGCGCCCAGAGTAGTTGGCAGGGTGGACCTCTAACCCACACATAACACATTTCAGTCGAGGTTAGTTCCACCTTGGGCAGTCCAAAGGAACATGATTTCCTGCACAGGCACCGCAACTTGCTTCAAAGGGGCGGTTTGAAGAAACGTGTCCAAACCTCTGTCACCTGCAGCATTGAATAATTTCTCCTTTCTTGGGCTCAACAATGTCTCCTTTCTTGGATACCTGAATAAGGTTCAGGTACATCAGGCAGTCGTTTTCCACGGCCTTCCTTTTGCGAGGCAGCCCGCTTATCTTCAACTTCGGTAGGGGCTAAATCCTTCGGCATGCATAAGGTCCTCTCGGTAAACGTTCAGGTAAACCAAATCGAATCCGTAACCTATAGTGTAGCTACGGTCCTTTAAATATGGAAGATATTCCTCATTTATAATAATGAGAGCTTGGTGTTGGTCGCCAGATAGTCACTGACCTTGACCACCTTCCAGTCGCTTACAGGTGGGTCAAAATTGCTCAATTGTATGACCTCTATAATATCTTCAGAGGAGGATGGCTCGGCTGAGATCCATGCTCGGAAACAGATGTTTTAGCACCACTTCCAATTTTGCACAATTCGTTTACCGCTAGCCTGTACAAGTCCGCTGAGTGCGTATCCTGACAGTCTATCAGTTTAACTCGGCCTTGATACCACCCGGCATCACAAATAAAATATAATAAAATTCATGGATAAACTCTATGTTTAAAGCGTGTACAAAGCGATCTTTTCTATGAACTGTTAATATTCGCGAGACTATAGTGTTGAATGAGTTTTGGAGGATAAAGAAGGAACAAGTTACTTAAAACGAGCTACCCAGCATTAGCTGGTTAAAAAAGTCACCATTTTGTCCATAAATATCAAACATTTTGGCTCTGAACGCTAAAGTTACATATTTAACCTGGACATGGTCCGTACGTACACAATACAATTTAGGAAATAGGTTTTTTCCAATATAATCCGTACAATTGCATTTTTTTAAAATTTGATATTTATTAGGATCAAATGGCATTTGCCTATTGATTGATTAAACCCCATTAGATTGGATAAAAATGGGTTTATATGTTCAAAAAATGTTTCTTAAAACAATTCGTCTATGCTGAAAATAAGTTTTTTAACACCTTCCGATTTTTCCTTGTTGAAATATTTTATGCTGCTAGTCTTTTCATCAATTTTACCAGGGGCAAAAAAACAAACTAATAACAATGGCAAAATATGTCATTTTCTCAACTGCGATGAATATAAGTTTTCATTAACGCTTAAAACCAGATATTTAAAAACCAAAAAAGAAAGTGAAGGTCACAGTTCCAGGAGTTCTGCATAATATGAAACTCATTTTCCATGCTCTTTAAACTTAAAATGCTATGAAAATATCAATCCTCAAAGTCTCGAAACATGCGAGTACTTCATAACTATGAAAATTTCAAGTTGAATTATTGCCAAGGAACTTTAGTTTTACTACAACCAGCCGTTAAGTTGAACAAAGAACTACTCACCTTAATAACTTATTCAAGGTTCAAGGTGATATGAAACGACAAAACTAATACACGTGCATACGTACATAATTTTCCGAATGACAAATCCTCGCATTCGAATATTGTAGCGTTTCTTAATCCACTTGTGATAACTTTTACAGGATATTATTCTCACACGGCACATTCATAAAATCGAACTCGTCAATCTGAACTGTCGTCACGGTCACACCGTTTATTTTATATGTAAACCCACTATAAAATTGATTTCGATGTCATTTGATAGGAAGTGAAAGAAAATACCCATGTAATTGCAACGAAATATCATTTCGAGCTATAACGACATGCACTCAAAAACGAACAGACGTCCATTACGAAGGAGCTATGATTGAACAGTGTCGACTTTAGTGAATAATGAATGGTCCGAAGTATAGTTTTTCGAGATATTTTCATTAGCCGAATTGATACTGTATGAGTGCGAAAGGGCGGGAGGACTGAACACGACTTACCTTCGTGGCAGTAATGGAAGATGATTTCCAAATAACCAGAATCGCTTCTCACCAAACCATTTGTCCATCAACTACGATGTCCAGTAAGCGCAAAACTCTTAATTAATTTTTTAAAGACTTCCTTATGGATAACCCGTAGCCTCATCAATTTTATGATAGAAACTGTTTGCCGTGAAATACTGACGAACTTTACACTTTTCGGTTTATTCGTGCCACTAAATGGGAGTTTGCTCGGTTTGTTTTGATAGTTGATTGGGCCGCGTTGCCCTGGGAGAACAATCCATAAATACTCACTCACTCGTAAGGACATAGCATTCGAAATGTCGACGATAACCACAGAGTTACTTAGTTACTGGTAATCCTTCGGTTGAAAGATCCTTGGCTTCTCTGCTCATTCTACTCGAAGACACGTTACTGGTAGAGTTATCGATTGAGTTGTAGAATATTTTAATTTGGTTTCATGGCAATTGAGAATATAAGCGAGTGTTTAAGCTCACAATCAATGGCATAAGATTCGCATGCAAATTTGGTTTCCGGTTTTGTTAACACGAAGATACGATTTATGCATAGGTAAAATGGTTTATAGATTCGTCAGTTTCAACACGCAATTGAATATCTTGTTGAATGGGAATTATCAGTGAAGTGATGCAAGACTACAATTTATCCTCCGTTCACAGTCCAAAATCCCTAGATATGGTTTCCAAGTAGGAATCGATAGTATATGAGTACTAAATAAGCCACATGAATTTGGAGCAAACTCACTCTAAATGAACGTATTTAAGATTATATATTCATATACGTTAAGATACGAGGGTGGGCCAAAAAGTAATGCCTCTAGCGCTCTAAATTTTGTTGCTGGACTATTTATGCTTGATATTATAGACTTAACTCTGCTAATGTAGTCTTTTTTCCTGATTTATTGATATGAACCATGTATCTGAAACTGAAAGAAATGCAATACATCAGCAATGTGCGGCGTCAGGTGAAGAAGTTTGGAAACGGAAATTGCAGATAAACCAAGATGCGGCCGGCTGACATCAGCTACAGATGCGAATCGAGAGCGTGCTGATGAATTAGTTCCAGGGGGCAGAAGTTTTGCTCATGCATTGAACGCCTTGAATAGCTCTGCCCAATGTATAATTCAAGACTTGGGATATCACAAAGTTTATGCTAAATGGATTCCCAAGCAAGTGGCTGATGGATAATCGGAGGAGGCAAGTGGAAGTTTGTTAAGACCTCCTAGACGCATTTGAAGCAGACCAATATGACTTCTTCAAGAATTTTATCACCGGAGATGAAACCTGGATATACCTGTATGACCCAGAGAGTAAAATGCAATTTAAGGAACGGCATCATAGTGGTTCTTCACGTCCAAAAAAATTTAAGTCCAACAGATCGGTACTGAAGGTTGTGACAAGTGTTTTGGGACACACAATGTGTTATTCTCGTTTATTTTCTGCAGTTCCGCACGCACCCTACATACCAATTAGGCTCCTTCAGACCTTCACCTGCGTTTGGGCCTATGCAAAACAACCTACATGGTTTCAGATTCAATAACTTGAAGGACGTTAGAACAGCCTTACAATCATAGGTCATGAAACAAAACCCTGAACTTTACCAAAATGGTTTTGACGGAAATGTGTACGAATAGGAAGTGACTGTGTTGAAGGGAGGATTGCCATGATTTGTAATAATTTCTGTTGTTTTATGTTTATTAATAGAATTTTTGGTCACACGATGCATTAGTTTTTGACCCACCGTCGTATTACTAATATTTAAATATATTAGGCATTAGTAATATCTTGAGATGTGATATTCGAATATTTAAATATTAGTTTCAACTGAAAAATATCATATTCGTTTCGTGATTATCAATCAGTTTGTTTTTGATTCCCGTGCCTTTCTTCCAAATCAATCAATGATAACTCCAAACGAAATATATGTATATAACCAATATGCACCCTCATAATGACACAATTTGTTTTAATAATCAAAAACTTGCAGTACAGCCCAAAGATATCTAAGCACGTTCACATGCAACTAACTGTGGCAGTATGCCGATGATGCACACACTTTAGATTTTCAGCGATTTATTTTCCAGAAAGGCATGCGACGAAAAAATATATTTATATCTACACATAATTACATTACCACCGACTACCATTATTTACTTATCTTCGTAAATATACCATTAACTACTAATGATGCGCAAATCTGAGTTGGGAATAGCTTGTCGAAAAAGTTAAATAAACTCTTTCGTTCATGGTCATGAAACTAAAATAATCACTTTTATGAAATTAGCAATACCTAATTGAGTTAAAATATTCTAATACCGCTTAACTAATATATTCGTGTTAGGTAATATCAAGAAATATTAGTACCAACCCATCTCTAGTTATTGCATATGTCCATTGAAGAAGTCTTTGTACATTTAAAACATTTTTGTTTATTTCACATAGTTTTTACTTATTCGTATTAAAAATAAATATACATTTTCTCAAGATTTCTTCATCGTGTCGTAACTCAATCGCACATTTTTTTTACTTAACTTAGAATTACAGACTTTATCACAGGTTTTGCACCCGTCACATATTCTAAGATCTCTACTGCTCTAGAGATCATGTTTCATGAAATAGAACAATAAATTAATAATGTCTCTTTTATACATAATTTTTTCGAATTTTCCTTTTGCAGCGCTCTTTTTTCTTTGCTACAAAAATAATTGTTCTCTCTTTAAGTTAGCTACAAGCATGGTTGACTCTTTAAGTTAAATACAAACTAAATAAATGTACATTAGTTTTATTTACCTAATTTAAATATTTAGTGCTTTGTCAATATTCATAGCTTTGCGTTCACTTTACACTTGTAGCTTCTATCGTTTCATACAAAAATACTGTCCTAGATCTTGAAAGATATTTTGATCGTGCTTGAGAAGGTTCTAGATTCTACTACACATAGTCTAAGTTGGGGGAAATAATTTGCCTATTTCATTATACACATTTGTCTATCGTAGTCCAGAAACCGGCTGGATTAAGCGGAGATATCGATGAAATTGTTGGCTTATTCTTCCTTTGGTGGTTTTTTATTGAAAATATACTCGTTCGCCATTGTATAGGCTAAGCCCAACGTCAGGCAACCGACAACTGTTCCCTGTGCAGCGACACGAAGTTGCATCAGAAAAACACTGGGACTCATTTCACCACGGCGCTTGAATTTATAGGCACCGATTGCACAAGCTGTCACTAGTCCGGCTATACCTGGAAATAGTTATAGAATTGATAATTATGAGTTAATTAGAGTTAAAATGTTGATTTTTGGTGCGTCAAAAAAGCTTGTTTATTATTTGTTGGTGTAAAATGAATAAAATAGCAAGAACATTAATAATGTGGAAATGGCTAAATTCGGTTAAAAAACTAGCCGATTTTTGGACACAAAAAATATTTTTAATAATTTTGTTTGACCAACAGATTACCTTACGTTATATAAGAGGCTTGCATTAGTCTGCCAGTTTGAGTCCATTTGCCACCCTCCCCTAGCAAGTTAGAGCTGCCAACTGACCACTCGGCTAAATTGAGTCAGCTGACTGAACGTAGCAGCACAATTCACCTCTGCTCACCATTAAAAGTTGTACGAGCCTAAAATCTTGAGGCGTCTAAATTTATTTAAGGCCGGACACTCGCAGAGAATATGCTCGATGGTGTCCTCTTCTATCTCGCACCTCTTCTATACATTGCTGGCTGTCAGTCCTATTTTATTCGTATGAGATGCATTAAAGTAGTGCCCTGTGAAACGTCAACAGTGGCTCTCAAGAAGTTTCTGCTCATCTTGAACAGTTTTCTGCACTTGATCGAATCTGACGAAAGCCATAATATCCTGGCTACCCAACAAACCGTTATGTTTTTCCATTCGGACTTTAGTTTAGCCTTTATGGCCGCATCTAGTTTGCTTGTAGTGTCAGCAAGTGACCGTGAGAGTACAAAGCCATTCCAAGAAGTAACGTCCATTTCACATGCATTGAAGGGGAACCGACCACTTTTATGCATCTTGAATCCCTTTACAAACTAATGCCAATTCGGTACTTCACATTAGCCACCAAGTTTAGTTTCCTGTCTAGAAAAAGGCCTATATATTTAACACCATCAACAAGTTTCAATGCTATTTCGGTTAAAGTAGATGCTTTCTTGTGAAGAATATAAGTTCGGTTTTTGTCGGGTCTGCCTTAAGAACGGAGTTTCAGGCTCAGATTTTGATCTGGTTCAGCGTCGATTATATAAGGTCCGACAAAGTTCCGTGTGTAGAAACGTTGATAAGCCGTAAGTTACACATAAGACATTCCTGATTCTGGCAGCTTCTGTTTTTCTCTCGATTTCTCACAGAATGAGTTGCTTTCTTTTCTTGAGTTGCGTTCGACCTGTTCGACCTTTTTGAAAACCCGATAACTCCTACTTATATCAGTCTTAAATGTTTCCGGATCGCCTTGCGCTACCAAACGTGCTTGGTGAGCGGCTTCTAGTCTATCCGTCAAACCGACGCAGTGGATAGAGTGGCAATTATTTAGTTTGTTAGCTGCTAAAGACGCATGAAGGAGACAATAATAAATGAATCCGATACTAGCATTATGCAATGCTTTGTCAGATACAGTAAGGATCTCAAATAACATTACTAAGTTTAAAGAAAACTTAAAATCGCACATGAGCAAGAATACAGTGATAAAAAAATAGATATTTTTTTGGATACTTTTACCTAGATACAAGTCAATGGAGGCCATCATAGGACAATAATGATGAGTCTATCAGTAATGATAATTTTGGTACCCCTCACACCAATACTCTAGTTGTCTCTGAAGTACTATGAATTA
The DNA here is from genome assembly GCA_963978885.1 of Nemotelus pantherinus. Classification (NCBI taxonomy): domain Eukaryota; kingdom Metazoa; phylum Arthropoda; class Insecta; order Diptera; family Stratiomyidae; genus Nemotelus; species Nemotelus pantherinus. The sequence continues at coordinate 7,997,427 of OZ022264.1, read as the reverse complement.
TTTATGGGAGGAGAGAAAATGATGTACACGAACCGTGCATACTGATTGCGTTATGGAGAGAGTGGAAGGAAGGAGAACAAAATGTGCTTCTTTTCCGACTAGGTCCTACATATTATTCAATAAGACCAACATTTTTCTTCTTCGTGGCGTTTCAGGACAATCTTAAATAGAAGAGTGCCTTATTCTGATTTACAATGAGAGCAACGCAACATTATTGCGCAACGTACCTAGTGGAACAAGTTACAATGATAGTAACACACCATTAACCTTCTCTATCACTGATCATATTAACGATATTGTTGGATGATAATATGGATCCTTTAAAGTCTTGGAAAGTGATATCAGTCAGCATTTTAGCAGTTCTTTTCTATTATCATGTACAGTATGTTGCGGTCTGTTGTATGCTTGCCTGAAAATGTTGTATACTTGCTTGAAATCGACGAATATTTTACGCCCATCAATATTGAATTCGCAGCATTTTTACATTATTTAATAAGGCGACTTGTCCTACCTGTTGCTCTTTGATTTCAAAGCAGTATTTGTAAAAAACCAAGATATATTCAAAATGATATATTCAGAAGGTAATGTGAAATATTATATAACTGATCATATATTAAACATTGCCTGTCTAAAACTCCTCATCCAATAATTTCACCAGAATAAATTTTTATCCGTAGTCTAATATTGAATTGCGAATATCTATTATTTAGTTAGTAAATTAACACTTTCGCGAAACACGCCTCACTATGCTAAATACGAATTTATTACCGCTAGTTTGGCACTTATGAATGATAGAAATCAAGCTATCTCAATTTGTTAATTATTATTAAAAATTGTTTTACAATTCTTGTTGTGAAATAGCTAGAATTCATTGCATAATAACAATGATGATGCAACAGTTTATGAGACGCCTGGCTCACAAGATGTCATAGGAAATATATTATATTCTAAATAACCGCGAGCCACGAAAAATTTGCAAATCTATTTGCTAGTACTCATTTCCTTCATTTATGTGCAACCCCAGTTTTGTGCCGCCCACTCGATCTGGGTGAAGCATTCTCATACAACTAGTTCAAATCTTCCAACAATATCCATATCATCTGCATGAGCCATTATCTGGCTGGACTTGGTGACGATAGTCCTTCTCGTTGACGTGCCAGAGTAGTCCTCAAGACTGAAAAAGGATTTAGCTCTTAAAACGATTTGCCTTTAAATCAGCCGTCGAACAACTTAAAAAATTACTTTACTATATTTGAGTTGAAGATTTTGCTCCCTGCTTTGTTCAGAGACATCTTCCTATGGCGTAAGAATGATACGCCATATGAAGCATGTCTCTAAAGAGTGATTTTCAGTGGTTATTTGATATTTAATTCCATGCAAAAGAGGGACAGTTTAATGATAGTACTGATAAAATGCTCTTGTTTAGCAAATTGTAATCCATACATCATCACTTCTCAAAAGTGATGGAAAATATTAACAGTAACCTATTATTACGGCCGTTAATATGCGCAAAATAAATCCTGCGATGTCTTCATGCTCTCCTCGTCAGCTGTTCGTATTTCACTTTCCTTGAATTTAGTATTGTTTGCTTTTGATTTCAATTTAATTTGGTCCTTTAATAATTTTTAGTAGCCTTGTACTGGTCTACGAATGTTTCTCTGTGGAATTCTCATCCTAATTCAATATCCGCTTTCCTTCTGCATCCTTACGTTTATGTGGAGACTTTAATTTATAAGTAATATATCACTTGCTGCATCTTCTTTTCTTTCTCAATGCTCACGCCCCATTTTCGACAATGTACCCGAACTTTATAATCTTCCTCTGTCTTCCATTTGCTTCAGTAACTCCCAATCATTATACTAATCCCCACTATCCTCCTGCTTTATCATTTATTTTATCACTTACAATTATTTCGTTAATCCTTGGATCAAATTCACTTCTTCTCTGAAATTCAATTTCAACAAAGTCAATTTAACTTCTACAGAAGACTGAGATCTGGTTGGCCGGTCACAGACTCCTACGAATTGATAAATCGAAATATTGGAGGAAAGTAAACCAAGATAAAGTTTATATAGGAAACATTCACCCTAAAATAAGGTGCGGATACGCAAAATGGACAAGGATAGTAGCACTGCATATGTAGGATGCAAGAATGTCAGGATTTGTTCTTAGAAGTAATAAATTGTACATAGAGATCAAATTTTAGGCAAGGACAAAGATAACACCAAAATCTAGGTTGTTGACATATAACGCCAGGCTACCAGAAAGTGAATTGACCAAGATCAAGCAGAAGAAATGCTGAATTTTCCATGCTTATCCAAAACACATTACGATTGACCCTGTCAAATGGGTTAGCTAAATCCACGTAGACGACGTCAACTTGTTTTCCACTATCCAACGAACCAAAATGAAACGAAATTTACAAGTTGAACCAAGTTTTTAGAAGTAGAGCGGCCTTTGATGAATTCATGGTGCTCCTTAGAGAGCAATTGGCTTATGGCATTATAGTCCTAGTAGTGAATAATTCGTTCAAGCAATTCGGGAAAATAGGAGATGTTGCATATGGGAAGGTGGTTAGAAACATTTTCAGCATTTCTAGTTTTTAGGACCGGGAAAATATTGGCAACTTTAAGGAGCAGAGGGAAAATACCAGTAGAAAAATTGAAAAAGTTGAAAACAGATAAAGATAATGATAGAGACTTAACAAGCACATTTTAAATTTCATTTGGATCACTGCTGATACTTGAACCCAAAAGTTGCATGTGCTCTTGTAGATTAAGATGCAGAACGTTGCAAATATTGGAATATTTTCTTATAATAAATAGAAAACTCATTCATCTATATAGTGACCATTTTGATGACAATCTTTTGTCATCTTTTCAATAGAAATATAATTCCGCTTTCGAAAAACCTCAGACGTTTGTTCGCGAAATGTTGTTTCAAGTGCTGTTTAATGGCATCACCTGGACTTACCATTCAAAGTGTTTTACAAAGATTGAAAGAAATAGTAGTCTGACGGCGCAAGGTCTGGTGACTACGGGGAATGTGGAATTTTCGAATACTGATTAAAGAAGTATGTGGTCTAGCGTTATCATATTAGAGCACAACTCCTTTACGATTGCCGATTTCTGGACGCTTCACTTTGATCGCGGCACTCAATTTATCCAGTTGGCGCCAGTAAACGTCCTTATTGATTCCTTGGGAGTAGTTCATGAAGCACATCTTCGTTTGACGCAATGCTGCTCTGAAGTGTTTGCAGCTGGTTCATCCGACTTGGTCGATGATTTTTTTTCGCTGATCATTATCGTATACTATCCATTTTTTGTTACCAGTGACGATTCGTTTCAGGAATGAGTTTTTACAGATATGTATGCGCTGAGTGAGACGAATTTCTTTAAGTTTGTGTGGGACCCAATTATTCAGCTTACTAATATATCGCAGCTTGTGCGAATGCTTTGATATGGTTCAATTTTGTTTGTTCAGAGTCTCGGCAATCTCTCGTGTCTTGTAGCGTGACGTATTCTCCTGCTTTCTTTCTTACTTACTTGAAACTTGTTCCGGTATCACTTCTGTTATGCATCTACATGAAGTGTCTACAGCTCCATCTTGAGATTGCGAACTACTCCCCCAAACTTTCGAAATAATCCCCCAAATTTGCGAACTACTCCCCCATTTCTTCATTTCCTTAACTGCTCAGGATAATCCTTCAACACTGCCAATTAATTTTTCAGCTTTTAATTGTAATTTTAACCTTATAGAAATGGAATCGTTGATGAGCACTCTAGATACGAGCGCTAGTTATAGTACTGATGATATTCCTATTTTTCCCAAGTCACTCTCTTTTCCCTTGTGTGTTCCCGTCACTGAAATATTTCACCTCAAAATTTCGAGAGGACAGGTAAATAGAACCTCATTCTAAAAAAAACTGTAAGTTGAAATATTAATATTTAATCTTATCAACTGTGTCTGAATGGGATGTCTTATTTGATTCATACACCATCTGATGGTACAACCCAGAAAGTCTTTTCAGTGATTAAAAGTAGAATTTAACGAATCCCAGCATCAATTTATTTTCTAGTAACACACACTTTTTATATAGGATAAGTTTATGAAATTATTCACATTCTAACGAGTCTACCTCTAGCCAGAACACTCTAAGTGCCTAGCGTCAATCACAAACATAGCTTCCCATATACGGAGTAGCGCTTCATAGAGAGGAAAAGTACTCGTAATCAAGAATATAAATCGTCATAGGGTTGCTATGGGGATGACGTAGAGTTCATCAAAAACACGTGCTGCTCGTTCCGAATGTACTTCATATGCCAGCCCAGTTTTGCCGATGTAAATGAAATTGGCAACGCGCCGCGAACGACCGCTTACTCAGGCCAGCTCAGCTGATTTAGTTATCATGAGAATTTCCAAGTGGCAACAAGAAATGAAGCAATGGAAATTACTAAGGAAGTTTAAAGATTTTGTTTTATGAGGATATCGGGATTTAAGTAACTTCAAAAATGTTCTCGTTAACATTAGCGAATCGTTGTTGGCGCGAAGTAGAATTATGAAACGGCATGTGTCGTGCGCATGATTCTCTGCAACGTCTGCCACTTTGTCTGCGATTTAATTATGCAAGCTATGGAAAACTCTTATTGTCCGTTTTCGGGAAATGTTTTCAAATGGCTATATTGCTCTGAGATGTGTCCCTCTATTCAAGTGTTAGAAGATTCAAAACACAGATATCTTGCTAGACAGGAAGTGTCAGAGAACTTTTGGTGAATCCCAGCGAAAACATGGAGTACGTGACCAAACACAACTTCTCAATAAATCGAATAATCCCTGTAAGAGCTAAAATTTTCATTCTGCTGATAAATATCTACGTGTATTAGTATCAGTGGGACGCATAAAATGTAAACGAATGCATTACATCGAATAAGAGTTCTGCTACTTTCCCAAGATATGGTTAAGCAATAGTTGAAGTGCTGGCGATAAACGCCTGCGGGAAATTATCTTTATCTGTTCTAGTAACCGTGAACCTAATAGTACCGTCCCAAGGTCACGAACGGGGCCATCTAATGACATTCGACCGAAATAGATCTGGTTCTTACCCACTCACCTATTAACATGAACGGTGATTCTTTGGCCTTTCTCGCAAATTTTCCGGATGCGTCTTCATCGTTGTAATCGTTGAATAGGGATTTCGAACTCATTTTATGTAACTTTTATTCAGAATCAGAACTGTAACAAAAACCTTTCACTGCACTGCAAACGCCCTTCAACGCTTGACAGACGCGGGATTTTCTAATCGATTTAAAACAGAATTTGAATGGATCGCCACACGACTACGTGAAGTACAGAACTCTTTTAAACACTCACTTGCCGAACGCGGAAATTTTATCGAGTGACGAGGCTCAGTTCAGTTCGGTTTTACTTGATGAAATCTCTTCGTGTGACGAAAGGTGATGACATCTTCCTGATCAGTTGTTAAATGGTTGGACTGAACGGAGCTGCCAGAGTGATATGTGTTAGGCGCTGTTTTAAAAATAGGGCTGTGTAAACGACGTGGAAATCCGATTGTGGCGGAAAAAACGACGAAATGTGCTAAAATGACGAAAAAAGAGAAAAGAACTGAAAATTTTTCAAAAATTTAAAAATTGATCACACTATACAAAAACTACACGAAAAGGCAACAATATTTAAGAAAAACAAAAAAAAAACGCTCCCAAAAATGACCCCAAAAGAGTTTTTGGACGTAAAAACATTTTGAAACTGCTACTCAATAAAAAATTAAATACATGGGAGCTAGCTAATATTTTTTTAATTCTTCCCTCTCACATTTTTTCATATGCATCATATAAAACGTTTTTCTTACTTTCCATTAAGTTCGCCTTAAAGGAAATTAAACCTCTCGCTAACTCGTCTTCCTTGATTTTTTTTAGCTTCTTTTTCACAGAAGCTACCTAGGTCAGTTGCTTTCTCAGAGAAAAAAATTAGCGAAAATAAGCAAACTACGTGACAAATTAATGCTTTTCAATTATACTACAGTTTATAAGTTTCCAATAAAGTTTTGTACAGCACAGATTGAAAATGAATAAAATTTAATATGCTTGAAATAAACGACCAGTTATTCAATAAACCACAAGATTTTATTGATTTTCAATTAAGTCCTTTTTGATAGTGTTAGTTTATATGTAATAGATATAATGCAACATAATATGTTAATGGCGAATATAAAAGCATAGGGCGAAGACACATCCAGTAACAAAATAAGCGCGGACAGTTCAATAAGCGATTTTATACAATAAATGTATCCATTTTATTGGGAATGTAATACAGCTTTGAATTACACGTTAACGTTTTCCTTCAGTTGAGTAAGAAATCTATCGAATAAATTAATAATATTATTTTTGACAATTTCTTTGCACAATATATTCGAACTTATTTACATCAGATGATAATAACATGCATGACGAGATTCCAAACTGCAAATACAATCAATCAAAATAATCGACATGATCACCAGATTTGAATTTGAACTCTTGTAAAACATTCAGAAACTTTTCCGTTGTCTGCGAAGTTGTTAAAATGGTCTTTTTTTCTAGCTGCTCCGCGAAATATTCTCGAATATTTTGATCATTAGTATTTTTCTGAATATCATGAACCATGTCGGTATCAACCGGTCCAGGGGCGTAGTTAAGCACAACAGTATCAGGCTCTTCTGATGCTAAAACTTTAAAATACATTTCGCGAGCCGCTTTGCCTGAGCAATAGTATCCTAAGCTATTGAAAGGCTGGATGCCGCATAAGGACGTTATATTCACTACGACTTTTGGAACTTTCTCAAATGTCTGCATGAGAATTGAGTTCAATATGCTGACAGAAAAGACATTGAGCTGATAATAGTCGACCCAAGAGTTAAGATTATCGAGTTCCTTAGCAGACTTGGAGCTATCGCCCGGTGATCCCGCATTATGGATGATAAGAGCTCGTTCGAAGTTTTTAACGCTGTAGCCTTTTAAAGAAGATTCGATGGCGACTAGCATTTCAGATTTCGATGCCTCTGCGAGATCAATTGGAATAGATTTGACCGCTATCGAGCTATTGTTGGTGATTATTTGATTTTTTGTTACATCAAGACCTGATACTGATCGGGCAAGGAGAACTACGAGCGATCCAGGAGCAAGTTTTTTGGAACATTCTATAGCTATTCGCTGTCCGATTCCTCGTGATGCACCGGTGATGATGAAATAAGTGATTTTTTTGAGATCCATTGTACAAATCTGAAAGGATGAAATGCGGTCTACAGTATGGAGAAACTATGATTTGAGTTTATATGGGATTCTATTCTTTTTCCCATAAATTAAAAACAACAATGAAAATAAGATTATGAAAGAAAATAGTAAATACAGCCAGCACTTTTCAAACGATTGATATATTCACCCTACACTGTTAAATGCCAGAATTGATAATGCAGTTCATGTCATTATAAATAGTTCATATGGCAGCTCTTCGTATTCTGATTCATTTTTCTCATGACATCTGTCAATTGATTCATATTTCACCGATTCGAGCAGAGTGCGAAAATTCACCGGATAACTTTTAAAATCCCCAAAAACTAATACTTAACCGAAGTGACACTTAGAACGTAGTGCTAAATCGAACTATAAAGTGTCTTAATAATCTTTCCCCCAGTTTAAAATCCTATTTATTTCTAGACTTTTCGACTAAAATTCACCTGTTGAATACTGTTGACGTTATCGCGAAAGTTGCGCACAACTCTACCAAATATGCTAGTAATCGACCACCACGTATACGTATTTAACTACCGCCGGCCGCGAAAATAGTTTAAAGCACGAAATTAGTCACCGCTAAATATTGATCTAACAACCTGGCGACGTCTTGAAGTGAATTAAGCCGCGCAATCGTTTTCACTGTGCACTTGACGGTCGGTAAATGTGATTTTGCGCCAAGCCGCGACAGCAACTGCTGCTACAGACGCCAAGAGATTGATAATTGGCACAAGCCGAGCAACTCAAAAACTTGTTTTAGTCAAGTGTCCGCATCTATACTAATTGAGATCCGTGGAAGCTCTTATCTGAAATTGAAACGGGACGCGTACCGAAGAATTCACAACAACCGATCGCCGGATGATTATCTAAATGGACAGATACGTTTTCGGTCGTGGCAGACGAGCAATTAGTACTATCAAGGTCAGGAGAAATTCCCAAGTGTTACAATCAACTTCGAATGCTTATTACTTTCTGCCCATGTATCGTCTTTTTGGCGGCTGAATGAAAGCAAAACTCGCGAAATCTAAAAAACCCAATTGAGACCTGAGACGAAGCTTTGTCGTTTTGCTGGTTGAGTCTATCGCGCGTTACACTGGAGCATAATCTTTTTGATTCATCGATTTCTGAGCATATTCATCGGCGACGTCGCTGGGGAGTATGTTTGCTGCATGTTAGCTGCTGAGACGGCGGCGCCAAGCGCGAACCCCGTTCTTGTTGCTTTGATGCTGGCTGCAATCACAATTTTTACCTCTTTCAGTCTTGAAATTCCATCATTCGTGATATGTACGCTGGCGTGCTCGAATCGCGATCAGTATCTGGCTCCGCATCTCCCCCAAGTTGGAGTCGATAGTAACGTGACCGTGAACTAGTGAATAGATAGTTTGTTTCGATTGTGCTACTGTTGCCTAGCAATCTACTGTGGAAACAGTTTCAGCTGAACATTCCGTCCGTGCAGAACAAATTACGCGATATTTTTCTAAGCCAAAATTTGCTTGCAACTAAAGACGTTTCTTCCTTGAATATTGATACAAACAGTTCGATTACAATTTGGTCCAAACACGTCGCGCTCTACTTGGATCCCAACATCGTAACGGTGAAGGAAAACCCCAGAAAGTGATCTGAGTAGTGTTTTGAAATTTCCCTCGATAAAATATTTGTGCAGTGCTTTTGCCCAGCGACCATAGTTTTCTTGACTCGTTCAACCAGTCGTCATCAAAATGGATATGATCAACTCCGTTATACATTCAGCTGTCGAGTTCTCCAATATTCTATCATGTCTGGCTGTTCTTTCGTGTACTGGAGCTGTGTTTATATTTCTTCTCAAGTAAGTGGTATATTTTTTATTTGGACTTATTTTTCGATTAGGTTAACATTGGAGGTCGTTTCCATTTAGATTACAATAATCATTAACAGTTTATAAAATGGTGATTGTTTTTGATTTTTTTTCACTTGTTTTGTTTTCGAGATTAGAATATTAACTTGGGACGTTTGCAGCAGCTGTTAGCAAAGGCTTTCGACTAATATTGATTTAATCGTTTGAAATTTTGAGATAATGTAACATTGTTTCGACCACACTATTGTTTTCTTATCATAACTGAATGGGAATGTTGATAACTGTCACGTTGAACGTTCTTTATGAAAGTGTTATTACATTAAATTCATAACAATTTATACTGCAGTTAGATTATACGGGCAGTGAACTTATCACAAATTCAGTGGTCACTGAATTCGTGTCTTCTGTATTATTTATGTTTAATAGATTCCATAACAACGTGTTTTCATCCTATTTTGTCATTATGAGTTCAATAAAATAGTATAAAGTCATAAGATACTTCGGTATCCCAAATTTCGGTATTCATCGATTGTGGAGGTTGACCATAACCAATGTAACAAACCAAGTAAAAAAGCCGAATTGTTATCCAGATCGTTTAACATCTTCAATTGGCTCTTCAACTTGACGTTGGTGAAAGCAACCGAGACTCTGGCGCGTCAACAAGACGGACTGTCGTCGTCAAGTCAACCCTGATACTGGCTTATTGACATCATTAGGAAATCGGAACTAGCTGTACAAAAATCCTTCATCCAGATCTAGCAAGCGATACAAAAACTGGGGCTGCACATAAATATAGGAAAGACGAAGTAGATAGTGGCAGCATAAGCAGGAAGAATGCCTAGAGTTGTCAAACCATTGTTTACGCTGGAGAGGTGGCGTTGACCAGGACGCTCGGAGCTTGAGGGTGCCTAATTGGATAACGTCGGATCACTATCAAGTCAGATGGAAAAATTTGTTGAATGAGGCCAGGACCCTGAGAAAAAGCTGCAATGTCAATTTTTTAAAGGTTTGACTGAAAATTATGCTGATAGTGGGATATTCAACAAACAGTTATAAAACCCGTAATGGAAACTTAGTGTCAGCACAGATACTACAATAGCATAGAATCATTTCACTGAAAAAGCATAACTGTTGTTTGATCGAAATTTAATTAAACTTGAAAAGTGAAAATATTTCCGAAAAAATAATAGATCCACAAACTAGACAAGACGAAAAAAATCAGCTAAAAAAATACTTATTAAATAAAAGTCAAGTCTACAGGTAGATAGTTTGAAAACGGTAAATATACTTTTGTAATCTTTTCGAAAACAGTGTCCTAATAATGAACGCCGTTGCGTTGATTGTGATAAAGTGATAGCTGATAAGACTGATTGGCAGTCACTGGCCGCGTAGAGACTGTGGTAAACAAGCGATGCGATGCAAAAATTGCCGCGTGTGTTATTGAAGTCACACAGACTCGATAATTTGGGTGAAATTGGGTGAAAACTGACGCACTAGATGGGTGAAAACTCATTCCATGAACAAACTGCTCTTAATCTAAGTTTCTTTTGAGTTTGAGCTGTAAGCCTCCGTTCTTATAACAAATGCTCGAACTCTGGACTGTAACAATATCCTGTTTGTTCGCCCTGTCTAAGATACACCGCTGGATACGTAGAAACTATGAAGATCAATGCTACTGATAAATAGCTGGTATATACCATGGTATATGAAACTATAAAGAGTGATACATAGGACAGGGTATGCACTTTATGCCGCGCGTAAAAGTGCTTAAGCTACGTTAACTTAAGAGGCTGAATCGTTATCTGCTGGATAACGCCTTCTGCAAATCTGCAGCTACCAGAAAACCACTGGATTTAATCTGAATATTGCCAGTCCTGAACTTGAAGACTGTCATGTGAACACCGAGGTTCCTTCGCCCTATGTCACATCGCTTAATAAATAAAATGAACGTGCACAAAGTGCTAGTTCGAATCCTTCCAAGGGTTTTACTAATTCACCTGTTCCACTGCACAATGTAGCCGCCGTGTGTACTGAGCTTGCACTTCTATTGCCTCCACTGCCGAATCTTTGCAGCCGAAACTTATTGAGCTACACTTTTAACTGGAATCTTCTGTCAGTCTCTTTTTATTTCGTTATTACTACTTTGCGATGTTTCCACTATGAACATTGATTCTATTTCGATTGCCTCCTCAGTTGCTTCTTGCTCTGGCAGCAGCTAAACATAAACCTTCAAAAAGACTCCTTCCCTCATCAACCTGCCCGTGCAATAGTTCTTGCACCGCCACCATTTCAGGTGTTTGTCTCGCATTTCGCAAATAATACATCAGCGAAAACAATCAAAGAGTACACCACAGCCAAACTTGGCTACTCTCCGCCTCTACTTCTTTGTAAGAATCGATCACTAGATAACCTTCAGAATCAAGGAATCGCATCGTTCAAAATAACAGTAAATGCCGGCGCTGAAGCTCTACTTCGTAGTGACTTCTTCTGTCTGGCCTTCAGGTATTCTTTTTAAGGAATTTGCTAGAAGACCTCGTAAAAATATTCGCCCCATAAGACCAAAGAGTTCTCTAACTTAAACGATTTGAAACTTGACTACTAGAATGTCCGCGGTCTGAGAACCAAAACAGATGAAATTAGATTCAACGTTACCCTAGCCTCTGATGACATTGTTTACTTAACAAAGCCTGCCTAACTGAAGATATCTACACCAATGAGCTACGTCGTTTGCATAATATCTTCCGAAAGACAAATCAGATAGCGGTGGCGTCCTTATCGGTGTAAATAAGGCTCTCGATATTATATAATATTCTGCAGTGATTCTCCCTCCTCCCCTTTCCTCTTCACATTTCTCAACTCAATATCTTCGTAAATTTTAATAATAAAATCCTTGATCTTATTTTACCGTCAAGGTAAATACTGCCCTTTTCCCTTATTTATCCTCTGACCTTCATCATCCTCCACTTTATTTTAGAACTCTACCCGAATAGCCGTACGCAAAAAAAATTGCTAACGTCTCACGCGTCAAATTTTGTAAAGCATACTTTTCAGCCATAGCCGCTGATATAAATGGAATTAATTGATTCTCTTTTTTTACGTGGTCTGGATATTGGTGGTGCTAAAATAACCTACATGAATATGAGAGGCTGCGTTCTGAAACGAAAAAATGTGCTAAGTTTGCAATGCGCTCTTATATTAATCAGATCGAAGCATCCATCCAAAGTGACCAGCCTAAATTCTTTTGCTCGTACATTCACTCTTTAAAAAGCTCCCCTGGTATTCCCAACTGTATGAAGTACAGCTATGGAACAGCTTCACCACTACTTCTCTCCTTTGTTTTTCCAATAAAATCTTCCTTCTTCAGCTGCTTCATCTCCCATTACCCTCCCACGTTATACACTTTTCATACAAACCCCACTAATGTAGAATCCTCAATGCGCTTCCCTGATACCAACTTTGGCTTTGGTCTTTTTGGCATTTCGAATATCTTAGCTAAGTTTTTAACTTCTTATTTGTGTGTTCCTATCAAAATGTCGAAAGTTTAAAATACATGTTTAAATAAGGCTTATCTTCCGGCCAAATAAAAGAACCATTAAATGACGTGTACAAGGAGTGTCCCCCTCTTACAGCACAGTGAAAAATTGGGTGAAAGAGTTTCGCCTTGGGAGAGAAATCGTCGATTATATCGGCCATGACGGTCGACCGGTGGAAATACTCACTCCTGAAACTGTTGCTCTAATCGAGGAAGAGGTTTTGAGTGACCTTCGTTTGAGGATTAGAGACATTGCACCTAGACTTGGGCTCTCTAAAAGTACCGTCCATCGTGCAGTCCATCAAAATCTTCATATGAAAAAAGTCAATGCAAGATGGGTCCCGAAACTTCTTTCAGCTGTGCAGAGACAGGAAAGAGTGCACTGTGCTTACGAGTTTTTGGATCTTTTTCGACAAAACCCAAAGAATGTGATCGAGCAACTAGTGATGAAACTATGTTGTTGCATTATGATCCATAAAGCAAGCGCAAGTCAATAGAATGGCGTTATAGCGGTGAAAAGCCACCAAGAAAGGGAAAGATGCAATAATCTGCCAAAAAGTAATGTGCACAATATTTTGGGATTTCCAAGGTATTTTGATGGTGGGTTTCAAAGAACACAAAACAGTCGTAATCGGCAAATATTAATCTATAAAATGCGAGGCATGATAAAAAAGAAGCGCAGCCGCAAATCTGTCTAAAGGCGTCCTGTTGCTTCACCAAAACGCCCCTGTTCACACCGCCGGTATTTCAAAGGATGCAGCTCATCAATGTGGGTTCATGGAGCTGGACCACCTACCTTATCGTCCAGACATGGCCCCGTCTGATTATTATTTATTTCCAAATTTAAAGCGGGACTTAGGTTAGGTTAGGTTAGTAAAGAGGGCTGCCGGGAAACGCGGCTTGCATTAGGCCACCAGTTTGGGCCCATTTGCCACCCTCTAAAGCGGGACTTAAGAGAAAGTAAATTTGAAGTGTTGCAGGCGGCCGTCTTCAGTCATTTTGAAGGCACCATTTTTGTGCTTATTTTTATAAAGGTTTAGAAATGTTATTTCACAGATGTCAGAAGTGTGTCAGCATTAGTGGAAATTATATTGAAAAATAAAAATGGTTTCATTTCATTTTCTTTATTATTTCATAGTTATGCCATTTCATTGTGGGACCGACCATGTATATACACATTTTTTTAAAGCTCTTAACTCTGTCACTCATGATCTTCTTCTTCTGAAGCTTCAAAACCATGGTATTTCTGGTCGCCCACTCTCCTGGCTTACTCCTGGCTTAATTTCTATGTTTTCGATCGTACTTGTGTCGCAGCTGTCAATTCCTGCACCTCTGTTCTATTTTATTATATTTTTGGCCCTCTGTAGTTCTTTTTGTTTATCATTGATCTAATACCCTGTATACGTTCTCCCTGTCTTTTGTATGCTGATAACTTCAATATGTTCAGAGTAATGGAGTCATTTGAAGATTATTATGAGTTGCAATATGATATCTCGTCGTCGAATAACTGGTGCATTCCTAACGCACTTTTTCTGAATGTTACGAAGTGTCACTAAATGTGTTATACGTATAAGAAGACATCTATTATCTTACACTATTGTAGATTTCTCTCTTAATGTTGCTGTCAATTTTAAGTACCTTGGCATGATATTCGACTCGGAACTCAAATTCGAACAACATGTAATGTACATCATTGCCAGGGCCTCTAAATTGTCCGGCTTTGTTCCTAGAACCGCAAAATCCTTTGCTAACCTCTCAACCTGTTTGCATATTTTTCTTTCATTTGTTCGTAGTGTTCTGGAATACTGTTGTCAACTATGGTGCCCGATTGCCAATACCTTGTGCATACCTTAGAATCCGTCCAACGTAGTCACACTTACCTGCTCGTTGTTTTATAAATTCAATGTCCTTTTTTGTGATTATAATTATCTATTTTTGAAATACAGAATCCTTTTCTTAAATCAAGCGGAATTTTCGTGGAAAATTTTCTCCTTTTCAAATTCCAATATCGTAATGTTTTCTCTCTGATCTATGCACGCAGGTTTTTGTTTGGGTACGTTCTCGATTTGACAGATCCTCTTTTGTTTTTGAAATTTACTTATGTTCACCGTTATTACGTATGGTTAGACAGCATAATGACCCGGAGCACGGTCCTCTTTAGTTGACGTCATTTGCACATAAAAACCTTTTGGGAAATAAAGTCCTCAAACATAATGTGAAATTTTGAACATGCAACATTTTTAACTTTTTAATTTTTAATGCATAATACTTTTTTTTTTCGACTGTATTTTTAGAGCATTATAGTCTCTTTTTCTTTGATTATTTTTCTTTCATTATTATCTTCTAATCTATAACTGTTTGTTGTATTAGACATTTGAACAAATAAATATGGGTAAACAGCATCTGCACAGTTTTATCATCGTACTAGTGAAGTACATACACTGTGAGAGTCAAAAGTGATGGCACACTTACAAAATTTCATTTTTGAACACATATTTTTCGAACTGTAAGGTATAGAAAACAGTTGCATGTCTTAAATCAAAGTTTTATTTGTTCCAAAGAAATTATAACCATTTCATAGGAATGCATGCTGTACTAATCATTTTATATGCAAAAACATTGTAAGAGTGCTATATTTATCAGTCAACAGTAATGGCACACTTATTTTTATAATTTTAAAAATAACTGTTAAACTTAAAACCAGAATTTTGTTTCGGCTTCTTTTGCTTTTATCATGCCTTGCAGATGTGTTGGCTCTAAAGCTAGCGGTTCATTTGTTGTTAAACTAGGATTGCTGTGAACTATTTGAGTCGTGCTCAGTATTAAGTATATTTCAGAAAAACTCAGCGAGAAGAAAAATAATTTTAAATTTATGGCACGAAGGGAAGATCTACCGCGAAATTGGAAAAATTGTAAAAATACATCATTTGACAAGTAGAAATATAATCGCAAAGTTCAAATCTTGTAAAATAAATTAGAAAATTTTCCACGTTCTGGTCGACCCAGGAAATTGAATCCCGCACAAGTGAAAGAAATCATCAAAGAAGTAAAGGCTAATCCAAAAATCCAAAAATTGCAGAAAACATCACACGAACAAACGGAAGCGGCTAAAATATGCAAATAAATACAAAAACGGTGGAGTTGAGCTCTGGAAAACTGTGCTCTTCACCATCATCATCATCGTGGCACAACAGCCCGACGTCGGGCCTTGGCCGCCTGGATAGTATTCCTCCAATGGTCTCGGTCACGTGACCGCGTCCTCCAGTCTTGGAGCCCCAGTAGTTGCCCGGCGTCCGCATACACTGAGCTCTCCCAACGAGCTCTTGGTCTTCCTCTAGGCCTCGCTCCGTCGACACGTCTTGCGTTCATGACACGTTTTGGCATGCGATCGTCATTCATGCGTTGCACGTGCCCAGCCCACTGTAGTCGTTGCAATTTGACGATCTTGGAGACTTCCAGCTCATCGTACAGTTCGTACAACTCATTGTTGTACCGGATGCGCCATCCATCTCGGTCGCGAACAGCCCCGAAAATCCGCCGTAGAACTTTCCGTTCGAAGGTGTCGATCCTATTTTCGGAGGCTTGTGTCAAGGTCCATGTTTCGCAACCATAGCACAGCACAGGTCGTATGATAGTTTTGTAAACGCGGAGCTTAGTTTTCCTGTGCACATATTTCGATTTCATAATGGGGAGGACCGAGAAGAATGTCTTATTTGCTAGTTGTATCCGTCGCTTGATTTCGTCAGTTTCGTTGGCGTCACTCGATAGATTGCTACCAAGGTAAATGAAGTTGTCCACGAATTTGATGCAAAGGTCCCCTACGTTGATGGTCGTGTGTGCTGGCGTCCTTGTCCTAGATTGCATCATCACTTTCGTTTTGTCCTCGTTGATTCGTAGTCCAACTTCCTTTGCTGCGGTGTCAAGTCTAAGCAGAAGTTCTTCTGCATCGGTCAGTTTTCGAGTCATGATGTTAATGTCATCCGCGTACGCTGCCAATTGTGTCGACTTAAAAAGTAGCGTGCCGCTGGTGTTCAGATTCATTGCCCGAATAGCGAACTCAAGTGCCAGGTTGAAGAGCGTGGGCGCTATTCCATCACCCTGTTTCAGGCCACCCAGAGTTTCGAAAGGATCCGTCAATCTGTTCTGGATCCGGACTTGCGAGACGGAGTTGGTCATGGTCATCTTTACAAGTCTCACTAATTTGGACGGTATACCAAATTGCAGCATGATACTATATAGAGCGCCTCGATTGATGCTGTCATATGCTTGTTTAAAGTCGACAAAGATTTGGTATACATCGACGTCGTATTCCCAGCACTTTTGCAAAATTAGCTTGACCGTGAAAAGCTGGTCGATTGTGGAGCGACCAGATCTGAAACCGCCTTGATACTCGCCAATGATTTCTTCCGCGAACGGTTTAATCCTATACTCCAGGATTTTTGACAGGATTTTGTAGGCCGTACAGACTAAGGAGATGCCTCTGTAATTCTCACACCGCAGTTTGTCTCCCTTTTTATGTATGGGACAGATGATGCTTCTGCGCCAATCGTCTGGGATCACCTCAGTCTCCCATATTCGCAGCAGTAGTTGATGTAGCGCACTTAATAAACCCGCCCCACCAGACTTGAGTAGCTCAGCTGGTATCTCGTCAGCGCCCGGCGCTTTGTTCCTTTTCAGTGAGCGCAAGGCGAGATCAACTTCTTCTACTGTAGGGGATTGTGTGGATGGGGTTTGACCAACGGTATCATCATGGAGCTCAGCTTCTGCTGCCAGGATGTTTGATGGCGGATTCAGAAGCTCTTCGAAGTAGGACGCCCATCGTTTGTTAATACTTTCGGTGTCGCTGATAATATTGCCATCTTTGTCCTTACAGAGGCTAGTCTTGGGTTGGTAGCCATTTTTGATCGTATTTACTAATCTGTACGCTTGTCTGTTGTTCTTACTAACTAGGTTTACATTAATGTTCAGCAACTGCTCGTCAAAGTATTTTCTTTTCTTACGCCTAATTATTCTATTGGATATTCGCCGTAGCTCGTCATATTTTTCCTTTTTGGCTCTGGTTGCACGTTGGACCCATTGTCTGTAGGCCTCGTTCTTTGCGTCAAGTGAGTTTCTGCATTCTTCGTCAAACCATTCGTTTCGGGCACGTCGGGCTTTGTATCCCACAACGTTTTCTGCCACATTCTTGATTGCATTTTTGAGCTCTTCCCAGAACTCGTGGACACCTACGTTGCTGGAGTCGCGCAGCATTGGTGAAATTCTTTCCTCAAGCGCGGTCGTATATACCTGAGCCGTATAATCGTTCAGCAAATTCTCAACCGCGAAGATTTTGGGAGGGCTGAATCTCGATTGGTGCGCTGAGGAAATTCTGCACCGGTATGTTGTTTTCACCAGGAAATGATCGGAGTCACAGTTAGCTCCGCGGTACGACCGAACATCCATAACACTTGACGCCCATCTCTTGCTAATAAGGACGTGGTCGATTTGGTTGACGGTATGTGCGTCTGGAGAATTCCAGGTCTGCTTGTGAATGCGACGATGTGGAAAGCAAGTTGAGCTTACAACAAGGTTCCTGCTGCAAGCGAAGTCAATTAGACGATGGCCGTTATCATTGCATTCTTCGTGGAGGCTGTGTCCTCCAGTGGTCCCCCGATGCCAACTTTCATTCCCGACTTTTGCATTGAAATCTCCCAGTAGCATTTTGACATCATTCGATGGAAGTGAGTCGAAGAGAGTTTCAAGGCAGGCATAGAACTCGTCTTTTACAGAGTCTTCTTGTACTTCGGTGGGAGCGTGCACATTGATGAGCCAGAGGTTGAAAAATCGCGCCTTGATGCGAATCGCACACAGCCTTTCGTTTACGGGTTTGAAGTCGGTAACGCGCGACTTAAGCTGCTTGTTCACTATGAATGCTACTCCAAACTCCTTGCGGCCTGATGGTTTACCGCTTGTAAAAATGGTATGCGATTTCTTGTCATTGATCTCGCAGCCTAACCAATTTGTTTCCTGGACTGCAGTAATGCTCAGTTTGTACTGTTCGACCTGATGAAGGAGGGCCTTTTCGGCCCCCGGTTTGTTCAGGGAGCGTACATTCCAGGTTCCGAGAGAATAATCCGTTGTGCGTTTGCGTGGTCGTCGTCGTTGATCCGTCCAATCCGAGGCTTTTGTTCCAGGTTTCTTGACAGAGGAAGTTTTTACAAGGATGAGTTGTCGGCACATCGCTCAACCATTTCCATGGGGGGCCTCGGCGATAGTTGCTTCAGGAGACTTGCCTCGTGCCAGAGTTCACACAACTATGTTGCAGGTCTGACAACGTGGCTAAACCTCCCTAATGACCTGAGACGCTTAGATGTAATTCAGCCATCAGGCTGCAACTATGCAAGTTTTACTGAGGATAGAGTTACCTCGTTGCCTCAAACCCTCCTCCTTTTTCCGGGCTTGGGACCGGCATATCACAAGTTAGACTTGCGATCGGCTCTTCACCGATGAAAGTAAATTCAAAATTTTCAGGCATAAAAAATCTAGGAAAATATGGCGAACTGAAAATTCCGAATTTGAAGAAAAAAATATCACATCTATTATCAGGCGTGGTGGAGGGTCGGTAATGGTATGGGGGTGTATGGCGGAGACAGGAGTCGGGAATCGCGTGTTCATTGATAGTACAATGAACAAAGAGCAAAGAGCAATTTCGCATGAAAATTTGGCTCCCAGTGTTCAAAAATTAAAGTTGCCTAGGACGTGGGTCTTCCAACAAGACAACGACCCTAAGCATACATCTAGCTTGGTCAAAGAATGGCTCTTGTATCGGACACCGAATCATTTTGATCACCCTCCCCCGTCTCCAGGCATTAACTCTATAGAGCGTTTGTGGGAAATTTTGGATCAGCGAGTTCGAAAAATACCAATTCCTTGCAAGAAAGATTTGAAAATTGCTTTGCTTGAAGAATGGGAAGCTCTAGGGCCAAATGTGACAAAGAGCCTTGTAGAATCTATGCCAAGACGCCTGCAAGCTATGAGAAAAGCAAAAGGAGCCCGAATTAAATACTAGTTTTAAGTTGTACTATAATTTTTCAATTGATAGAAACAGTGTGTTATTACTAAAAAATAGCACTCTTACAATGTTTTCGATTATAAAATGATAAGTTCTGTACAAACTGCTATGAAATGATTATAATCTCTTAAAAACGAATATAACTTTGATTTGAGACATTCAACTGTTTTCTATACCTTGCAGTTAGAAAAATATGTTGGTTCAAAAATGAAATTTCTAAGTGTGCCATCACTTTTGACTCTCACGGTATATAATAAGAACATCTGCCTCATTTTTCCAATTCTGAATTTGAAAGAGAATTACATGTAATCATTCTGTTTTGTCGGACGGTTTCAGATGAAATTATGCCTATTGCATTCAAAGCTTGTAGAGGTAAGCCAATTTTCAAAATATAATTTGAAATTTTCATGTTTGGGCGTGGTTGAAACCACAAAAAATACTTTATCAGATGAAATACTAACTTCGTATATTGGACATGTTATATCACAAACATGTAAAAAAATCAAATATTATGGCTGATATTTCATTTTTAATGAACCATTTCATGCTCCATTTATAAGCTTATCATATACGGTTTATCAAAATTCGGTTCATCTTATTTTGGTTCCTCTGAATTTTGGTTTAAGTGGAAAAAATCTTTAATTTTTTCGAATCTTGAGCATGACTAAGCATGAGTTATGTTTTTCAGTTTCAAACGATTAGGCCAAATACTGTGTGTTTGAGCTCCTATGCACAAATGTTGCTGTGAACCTATGCATCCTTGAAATAACAAAAGCGATAAAAATAGCTATACTCACATAGCGTCCAACGTGGGCTTAGTAACATGGAGAAAATTCTAGGTTAATTAATATGACCTTGTATCTAAAAAGTTACCACACAGGTTCAATAGCTATTATCATATGCATTAAAATCACTAAAATATCGTTTAAAAAAAATCAAAAATGGATACAATCACTCTTAGATGTATTTTAGGTTCAACATTTAATTATCTCCTTTTACGACATCCAATTACTAAAGGAACTCTAACCGACCAAAATGACGCACTAAGATTTTTTATGCAACATCCCAGCCAACATTGCAAAGACAAAACCCAAATGCACTTTACCATTACGGCAAATAGCAAAATTTTACAGCTTGCGAAAATAATCATCAGCCATACGTGTCAGATACAAGATGTAATGTTACTTGCAGCTCAGCACAGTTGCTTGCTGCAAGGTTGTAATTGCTTCTTCGCATCTAGGAGTGAATGCTTAGATTTGCCAAGATTTTGCAAACGCCGGCGTTTTCGGGTCACACAATGCAATCATTTCAGACTATACTATAACAGGACTCGTACAAGAAACATTCCTACATTAATATGTACGTAAATACGTCGAAGTCTAGGCATAAGTGCCCGGCCGGGGTTCATTCACATTTTACAGCCGGTACCGAAACGCAGTCATAGCGTCATTACGAAATTTCGTTGTAATATCAGTTGCAGCGGTTGGATGTGAACTGGTTGCTTTAGGTTTGTCACATCACCTTCATCGGATGGATATGGGCTAGCACTGGTGCTAGCTAGCAAACTTTTTCTGGTCTTTCAGAGTAGCATGCAGACTGTACTCAGTCAGGTTTAGTGCGAATTGTTACAATCAATTTTTCATTGCTATATGCCATGGCTACAATCACGTTAGTCCCAGACAGTCAACTGACTTTGGCTAGTTTTGATTCGAATGGAGTAACGGCGGAAGTAGATAAGATAAATCGACCGCTATAATGGCATTTGTTTTGTTTTTCTTGATTGCGCTTCAAATCAATACTGAATTTCAGTCTGCAGGCAATCAGAGCGTTAATGTTTTTCGATATATATTCAAATCACAAAGGAAGCTATTTGATTAGTTTGATAGTGCGTTGAAATACCCATTATGTTCTTTCTGCGTTTATATACAAAAAATTCATTACGACAGAATAAAATTTCAAATATGATAGTAACATGTAAAAAAGATGAAAAAATATATAAAGTAAAATAAGATAAAATAAAAAAACAATTCAAAAAGCCATAGGTCCAATCTTAGGTCAAATATAAATTGCTTCAAGCGTCTTTCAAATGAAAAGAACGATTATATTGTGGCAGAGGACCAATCTCAAAATCGTTATGACATTTAAGGATGTTGACCAGGGAACATAACAGTGAAGAATTCCTGAGTCCTGTTGACTCGTAACGTGCTACGCGGTCAGATGGCATAGGAACAGTGAAACCGGATGTAATTTCTCTTTGTGGTTTGAACAGGAAGCACTCGTCAGGGAACAGTCGACGTGACTCCCAGGGAAGAACTTGTAGATACGATGGAACTTGTAGAAGGAAGGAATATTAAATTTAAAGATTCAAGAGCGTACGATTCTTCGCTGCACACAGTCAATGGCTTCTGAAAAGTATTGAAAACGAAGAAACCACACCTGTCAAGAATACTCGAAGAAACAACGAACTAACATTAAGAAATCTACACTTATATCCACAAAATAAGTGACAGAACGTTAGACTAATCCAGAGGCTCGAGAGGCTTTAGCGGTGACTTCCGAAACATGTAGATCAAATTTTAATTTGGAGTCAAAAATCACACCTAAATTCCAAGGCAAGGGAGACAAAACACCAGTCTGAGGAGTGCCTTTACTTACCACACGCTTGATGAACTACGCAAAGAAAAAATTTTGGCGAGCATTCACAATCGCCTGAGGACGCACATTCTTGAACGCTCTTTCTATGTCTATTAATGTAGCCAGCGTGTACTCCTTGCATGCAAGGGATTTTTCAGCAAGCCTAACTAGGATATGTAGCACTGTTTCGACAGAATTACCCGTCGTAAAAGCTTGTTGTAATTTGGTAACATGCAAGCATAACGAATTACGGCCACATTAATAAAGAAGATCTCACAGATGATTGTGAAGAAGATTAATCTCGCGTGCTGACCTGATAACTCGGAACGGTTTCAAATCATCAGCATACAGTAAAAAAGAGGAATTGATAACGGAAGGAAGGTCATGGATAAAAATCAAGAAGAGTAATGGACCAAGAATATACCTTTGTGAAAAAATTGGAAGAAGGATGAAACGGAAGAGGGGAACGAATTAATGACGACGTCATTGAATCTATTGTGCCTATTAGAGCTGAGGTGGTCTTTTGAGTGTTTCAAGCCCTCTTTTCCTTAGTCCGTGATTTACTTTTCCTGCCCGTATCAGCCTTCTATCTCATTCTTAAGGAGTATACTCTTACCGCCTTCCTAGACATTGAAAGGACTTTCAACAATATCAAGCCTGATTGTGAAGGCAATTGCGTTGTTGAATGTTGATAAGCAGCTGATAGGCTTCGTCGAACGGCTTCTCAGAAATAGGGTTGTTTTTTCCTTGCTTCCTCTCCCCTTTGTTGTGAAATATTGCGGTAAATACTCTTCTGATGAAGCTGGACAACATAGACCTAGCAGCGTCAGGAAAGTATCCATCCACGCTTTCGGAGAGGTTGAATTACTCTCTCTATATACTTTCACGTTGAAACCGAGCTTGAGGCTTAGCTTGGTTGGCAAAACGGAGCTTGTACTGTTTACAAGGAAGTGCAAAGTTCCTTGATTTGATCTGCCGGTATCGAACCGAGTTTCTATTGAACTGAACGAGAGGGGCAACTACCTGAGAATGATACTCGATTCGAAGCTGCTATGGCACGAAAATATAGCGGAAAGTGCACGGAAAGCTTTTGGTGCTCTTTACTGC
Source organism: Nemotelus pantherinus (assembly GCA_963978885.1). NCBI lineage: Eukaryota > Metazoa > Arthropoda > Insecta > Diptera > Stratiomyidae > Nemotelus > Nemotelus pantherinus. Next base: position 7,973,986 of record OZ022264.1, on the reverse strand, counting down.
TCCAAAATAGGAGCGAATTGGGGTCTACAACCCTGCATTGTTGCTGTAGAACCGATACTATTGTCTGGAGTGGACTTCTGGTGGTAGGCTGACGCTTTCTTAAGAAAGTTCGTAGGTTGGCCGCACTTCTGGTGACAGTTGGCCTCCCAACCAGCACTCCTAAGGCTCTTTTCGTGATGCTCCATTGGTTATCAACGAATTTACTTGTCTACAGCAGACCAATCTTGCTACTGCAGGATCGCATTGCATTTCTGCGTCGACTAGAACAGAATTTGGCCACGCTAGTATCTTCAGTGCGAGACTTCCTGAGCCTGTGGACGTTAGCTACGTCATTCCAGACACTTTTCTGGATCTGGAGTTTTCAAATCCCATTCCTAGCAGAGAATGAATACATGATGGGGTCACCCTCGTTAGCGGGCTTATCCATGGCTACTCTGATGGCTCGAAACTGAACAACAAAGTTAGTAGCGCTGTGCGCCCAGATTTCGTATTCCAGACCATTATAGTGTCTTCCAGGCGGAGGAAGTAGCTACTGTTCAGGCAATCGACTAGCTTCTGTGTGATCTATATTCACTCCGAATGAATATATGCATTTTCACGGATATTCAGGTGGCTATTAATCCCCTGGTTAGTTATTGTACGACGTCCAAAATCGTCGCTGAATGCCGTGCATCTCTTAGGGAGATGTCGAGGCATTTGAGACAGCAGCACAATGCACCTTTCCTCACAAGTTTGACTGAGCTACGCGGCGTTGTTTTATAAAGGGGAATGCAAAATTTATTAAAGATGGTTCCCCGACTATAGTGGCTAAGAAAGAGACGCTAACCGTGGTATCACAACAGGCCTTTTCTGTGCCTTCGTGTGTCTCTCGGTAGCTATCTCTCGACTAACCTAACCTTTCAGTCTTCGCAAAGAGTTTAACTGGGTTTATTTGATCGCGATTGATAGAATTGAAAACAGCCTGGCTAGCCGATAGCATCTCAATACTGACCCTCGATAGTGGCCTCCTTAGAAAAGGAGAAGTACATTTTGCACCAACAATTCATGTGTCATTCATCCGTACGCCACATTTGCGCCCCTCTTTGCGAAGGGTGGACTATTCTCCCATTTGTTTCTTGATGTTATTGTGAGCTTGAACTTTTCTTCGAAATTTATTCTACTCTTTATTTAATCGCTGAATTTCAGCATTACCATTATAGACCCTACAGGGTACTTAAATGACCTTTTAGGTCTGCTAATTTGTACCCGCATGCCTATTTTGCTGCTTCCTCTTGAATTTATAGTAGTAGCTGTTCAAAGCTTAGAAGAGTCTCCGTTTCTACCGCTGGTTTGGAGCTCATTGCTCTGTTCCTAGTAATTTAAAGGGTTTGAAGGAGCTTATTGCTCATTCAACCTTTTCAAACGAGATGATTTTTTTAATCAGTGGTAAGTGACGTGTCTGGTCAAGGCGTTCGTCTTCTTTCTCAGCCTCGCTAATGGTGCACCCTGGGAAGTGTGGCTTGACCAACACTTTCAGTCGTTATCCCTTCATCTAGAATTCGAGGTAGCCCTATATGACCTTGGTGGTCTTTGTAAAGAGGTTTCTGTATCCTTGCAGTCTCCAGGATGCTGTTGAAATTCTCATTGAAGGTACTCCAAGCCTTTCATTTAGATTTCTTTAGCTCTTTGTTATATTCTGATAGTTTCTTTCTATAGGCTTCACAGTTGAATGTATTTTTGGTCCTGTTGAACTGTGCTCTCCCAGCTGTTCTGACCTTTTTTAAATCCCTGTTCCACCAAAGCAACCTCATTTTGGGAGCACTAGTTTTTACGAGATAGTTGTTATGGTAGGAATCGAGGATTATCCTGATGACTTATTGATATTACCACTGACTCTTATTGACAAATGTTTGTTCTATAAAAACAATAACAGCTTTTGACATTTATGTCCACTACACATCTATATGCGAAACCCGAAAACTTAGTTGTAATCCTAATATGGCGATAGCCTTGACTTTGAATGTTCGCCTCTCTTCACTACAATAATATTTGTCAAACAGATACACAACTTTCACATTTGCTGAAACTCTTAAGAGGTCTTCAACCTTTCTAAATGTTTCTGAAAAAAAGACTTGATGGATTAAGAGTCGATCTTAAAAGTAAAAAATTATCATGTAGAAAATTTAATTAACTTTTACGCGCGCGCATTTCGTATTAACGATTCATTAAAAAAATGTATATTAAGCGTCTCTTCGCTGGGTTTTTTTTCCATTTATTAATACTAATCTCTGTGTTGCCAGTACAGGTCAGTTAATCTGTTGGCTATGCGTTCATAATGTCGCATTTTGAATATTTGACAGTATAGAACTAATAAACTATCATTCTTTAAATATGCCACGTGCGCCTTCCTATTAGCCAAAAGTCAAAATTTTTTTGGCTATTTTAAATGACCTTTGGTTTTGAATGGTCTACTAAAAGAACATTAATAGCAATCAAATTAAATGGAAAACATGTGATCTCAAATGAAAAAATAACCTTTCCCAGCCATATCATTTAATTAATGTCGTTTACAATTAAGTGTGATATCACGGACTCCTCTACCATTATCAGCACTGCCATTAAGTAAACTAAGATAACCAACGTGCAATTAACAGCTACATCTTCTAGCCATTAAATTTCGTATGTTCACGATTGTTTGCAAATGCTGCAATTAAGTCAATTCACTACATTCAGTTTCTAGTCCACGCACACTGACGACGTAGCGACCAAATTAACAATAACAAAAATAACGAGCGAACCGCTATTAACTGATGAGAAAGCTAATAAAGCGCAGTTAATAGACAATTAGCTGACATTACAGACTGTGTATGCAGGCCGAAGATTGAACTGAAGCGATAATGAAATCGAGAATTGTGGAAAACGTGTCAAGAAATTTTAATGCAATCGGCTTGTAGAAGTGTTAATAATTTGTGCAAACATAGTCATTTGTTAACTGTCTTCGAAACGCTCGTAAATTAGCGGCTACGATTTGATTAATTCGCCTGATTGAGTATTCTGCGTGTAGCATTGCGATTAAGTTGAGACAAATGGACAAGATACAACGCACAGTATCATCTAGCGTGGCAGATTTCGTAGATGTTTTGTGTTGTAAACGAAAAGTAGAATTAATTCGGCGTGTCCTTGACATTTTCGTCGTCATTCGTACCACGATCGGGCATACAAACAGAACGCACATTAAATTGATTAATTGTTATCGTCGTAAACCGAAATTATAACCGTGATTTCCTATTACAGAACATCATGCGTCATATGTATGATTTCGAGTCGGTGCTATTTGTCGGCTTGATTCTCCACAGCTGTCATTGCTTAGCTCTGCAATATATATTCAGAGAAGAACTCCTGTGGTGGATTTATGTATTATCGATTATTACAAGATGTTAAAAGAACGGGTTTTACTACTTAAATACGTTCTATTTTAAATTTTAGTGATGTCAAATTGTCGAGAGCCTGGAAACACGAGAGAACCCCCCGATTTTCAATCTTCACTTCGACGCTCACTTCACATCAACTTACTGCAAGATGATGCTGTCGCACGTTGTTTGAATTTTAAAACGGTATATGCCGTATTCATACCTATGTCCATTCACATAGCATTAGAACTTTAGCAGACAGTTGGGTATGACATGCCGGGAAATTAGACATTCTTGTCGATGCTGAATTGAGTAATGCCACACGAGTGCTTGACTAAAAATTATTCTTTTCGAAGTTTAATTTATTTCTTTTATGGAAAATAATGGAGAAAATACAGAGTGTCTTTTGATACTGATATATGTTCGAATAAGAGTGAACTTTAAACCGTGCTGTCATTTTTGAGTATTGTTATAAGTTCCGTTCGACGTGTAGTATCTTTCGGCTAAAATTTAGCTTGATATTTCCGCCAAAGCGGGACTAAGGCTTTTGTATGAAAAGTTACTTCCACTAAGAAAACGCATATGGTTTGGCAGCATTTCTCCACTCATTTCCAATCGCCAATTTCGAATAGTTCGGACACTCTTGGGCGGAAAAGTGGTAGCAAGCGTTTGACTATGACCATACGAAATTCAGTCTTAACGATGTTAAGAATAAATGACTATATTGGCATTCCCACTAACCCGAAATACACAAATTTGGACAATCGATTTGAGCCTAGCCCGAATGGACTACCGACCATATTGCTGAAGCGGTGCGTCATGCTATCCTCACCAACTTCAGCCCACCTATTCAGCTCGTCATCTCATCTTCCATGAGAAAGGTGACAGAGAAGTTGTGCACAATTGTAGACCTATTGCCAAATTACCATACACCGCTGAACTATTTTAAGCGATAGTGGCTGAGGCGTTACCTTTCCACTTTCAGATATTAATCTCGCCTTATCAACATGGTTTTCTTAAAACAAAATCTACTATAACCAATCTGTTGGAACTGATCTAGCCATCGCTGTGATTCAAAAGGGTAAGCAAGTTTACTACATCTGCTCTGATCTCACGAAGACTTTCCATAAGCTTCGATATAAATTATCTCCTGAAATTTCCAAAAAAGTTTGTCGAAAGTATTAGGTCATATCTGGATAGATTAGGATAGGTATTACTGGCTGACACAAGGTCACAAATAGACCTATTGGTCCGTAGTGATACCAGATATGAAGACCTGAAGCTAAAAAGGTATAGTTCAAGAGGAAATTGAAGGTCCTAGACCTTTTTGCGAATTGAAGGATGTTCTTCGACCTCTGCTACGTGCGTAAGATCCACCAGCTAGCGCTCAACGAAACAGCGCACAAGAGATGTTGAATTGTTTCTGCCAGCTTCTGACACTTCTTGCAGGTATCACTGGGGTAGAAGTCGCAGTGTCACGGCATGTGCTGCTACAAGACAGAGGTCAACAATGATGCCGACCTGATGTTTGCAATCAAGTAGTCATCTAGTAGCTGCGAGATTGTATGACTCTCACATGATTTTGGTTATTTTGCAGGTCTCATTTATTTGCACACCGCAACTTGCAGCATATTGTAGTCAATCAAGTACTTAACCGCTTGAATAGGAAAACGGATGTTTGCCGATGCAACGGAGTAGGGTAACCCATGCCTGGCTAACGCATCCGCCCTATCATTCCTTTCAATGCCCTTGACATGTATCAGCTCTATAGCTTTTCGTATCGCAAAAACTTCAGCTTAGAAAATACTACAGTGATTAGGAGGCCTGAAAGCTGCTTCTATAACGTGGTCTGCAGAGTATGCAGCAGTTCCCACTCCTGCAGCTGTTTTGGTTCCGTCTGTGTAGATGCTAAAGTTTGCTGTGTTCATTTGCTGATTCCATTCCTGCCCATCTCTTACGGTCGCTTGATATCTTCGCTCGAAGCAAAGAGAGGGTACCAAGTAGTGAGTGTTTCCTGCATGCCAATGCTCAATACTGCTCTGATCAAAAGATTTTGGCTCGTAGTGTCCTAATTTCATGAGCTTCTTTCATTTTATTTTTATTTCAAGAACTGCCCTATGAGCATATTTTCAGCATCCCTATCTTCTAGAGCATGGCTGGTAGAATTGACCTGGGGACTTGAAGGGATTCAAGGTATCGATTGTTTAAACCAGTTTCTATATGGTCACGACATTGAATATTCCTTCTAGATCATAAAAGCCGGACACTTGCACACCAGTGGAGCATCCAGGCAGCCCGGGAAGTAAGTATCTATGAGGATCCTTAACGTTTCTGAACTGTTACTTATCCACTCCTCATATGGCTGCTTGGACAACAGGCTTGGCATGACAGTACATTTAGTTTACATTTTCCTAAGTTTCGCCGTTTCCGACGTGGCTTTTATTCCGCCGCACAGCTCCTTCCAGAGGCTCCACTTGAATTTCCTTATTTCTAATTTATAGAATCTTAGAACGTCTTCGTATTCTGCTCAGCGTTCTCTGGAATCAGCTACTTTGGTCAATTTGAATGGTTCTCATACTTGTTTGTCTTGTGCGACAACCCAGGTCCCTATTCTACAAGGGTTGCTTAAGGTTGCGCTTAAGACAGACTTTGGGACAGGAGCGCTCAAAATTATTCACGAGTTTTCACGTGAGTGTGCTAACTGCCGTTGGCCGCTAGAAGGTCTCCCAGTTTGTATTTTTGGAATCGCGAAATGGTCGAGAATTGTAAGTTTAGCTGAATTTAAGAGTGAAGCTAATGTATCTTTGATCAGGCTTTCAAGGACCTTCCCGGTCCTTCTTTCCTATCCTATCAATTGTTCGTTGAATCCATTGTGTAGAGTGATGTCTAGCACGTGTTTGCTGAGAGGTCTCCTATAGGTAGGCATATTGCCCTTATTTGCTTGCACTAAATTATTAATAAAACTGAGTAGAGACCCACGTCTTTCGTTAATATTTTTCCTGCCCCAGGTGGTATGATGCCGGTTGACGTCCGCTGCTAAGAGTAGCAGCTTTTTCTTACTGAGCGACTTCTGTGGTGAGTTTCGTAGCTTCTGCCGGCGGATCAGCCCATGTCTTGTTCCATATAGGCGGAAGCTCAGAGTTGAAGCTCATCATTGTCTCTCTCATATGCTACGACGGTCAGATCCTTCGTGATGAAATTAGATAGAAGATAAACGTGAATATTCTTCCTCACTAGCATAGCCGTTCTTATTTTGGCTACTGTAATGGGAGAGAAAAGATGACATGTCGTGACCCCAGTCCAGCAGAGATCCAAGATTTGTGAACCAGCGCCAAGTCAAACTTACCTTCGTCGAGTGTCAACAGTAGTTTGATTGAAGCCAACTTACTGTGAGGCAGATTAACTTACAGTATTTTTAGCGTCGGCCGCAACATTCTCCTCAACTTGCGACTCGTCATTTTAGAGGCTGACTTTCGTACTCTGCGGGTCAACTTTGGATGGTGCTTCCTCAGGCGCAAATTAACGCTATCTACGCCCCATGCCATCTTGCCAAAACGCGCGTAAAGTAGGTCGTAAAACTCCTTGTTGATCCGGAGTATGTGCACCTACCCCCTGTTGTGTTCTATCAGTTTCTTGACATGCAAGATCTTCCAATCGTGCTTCAGAACATCCAAATTTTACCTTTGTATCAATTTCAGAGTCACCTTCGGTTCATGTACCCGTAGCTTTACCACCTTCGCTCTGGACTAGTACAGCTTCACACCAGCGCAAAGTGAGCTCGTCGTTACATTTGATGTTACACCCTTGAACCAGCCTGCCCCGTCATACGAAGGCATAATCAGTTCGGCATGCTTCTCCATCCGGAAAATCATCGCATTGAGCAAGCCTGACTCTACGATCTTCCATTTCTCAAACGACGCTTGACTCAAGGGGCTGCTACGACCAATCAGTGCCACGATTAGGTGCTGTTTAGCCACATTGCTTGCCTTCATGACTCTTCTCGGCTTAGAGCTAGCTGACTCCTGTCATTTTTTGGCCTCTTGGTCGCTGGTATTTCACCCACAGCGGACCTCTGCCTTTTTACCTCTTAAAAGTGAATTTTAACAATTATTATTAAGATTATAATAGTGAAACACGCAACAACGAGTAAAATGTGACAGCTTTTGTGATGTTACTTTGACAATAACACTGAGCGTGTCAGCTCGCGAGGACACTTTTATGTAGTTTAGTCCGAATTGTACAATTGTACAAAAGGGCAAAATTCAGTTTTGATTACTGTACAATTTTAGGCGTTACAATTTTAGGCATTAGACTACATTGAACATTGAATTAATTTCTTTCAAATGAATTTTGTACAACCTGAATTTTAAATTCTTTTATAAATGTTTTACAGTACCTAAATTCATCTCGTAGTTCGAGAAGAAATTTTCTGTATAACTATAAGTAGTTTTCATTATAAATGTGTTAAATTAGCTGCTTTAGGTTGAGCTAGGCTGAGATATCTCAAAAAATGTGTTTAATGAGCAATTCGGCTGCTCTAACTTGCCCGAAGTTGCTCTGATTTGTGTGTCATGAGCTTGCTCTAAGTTGAACTAGAGCAATTTAGAGCACGATTTTTGCTCTGCTTTTTTTGGTAGAGCAAGTTCGAGCAAGCAATCAGCTGTTTGTCAGCTGTCACGGAACCGACAAACTACAGTTTTTGTTAGTGAGTTGACAGGCTGAACTTCTGACAAATAATGAATTTTGAGAATTGCCTCTCAATTGCTCTAACTTGCTCTCAATTGCTCTAGCTTGCTCGACTTTTTTTTGACAGCTGCTCAATTCGAAACTTGCCTTGAGATGTTCTGCTCTTTTTTCAGAGTCATTAAACACAGCTTATGTATTTCATTATGCTATGTGTATCCATTATGTTATGTCATTATGTTGTATGTGTTCATTATGTCATTATGTTATGTGCATATATTAGTAATTGAGCGGTTAATTTGGGCTGGGTATGTAAATTTAAATTGCTTACGTTAATCTGGAAACTCGTTAGGTTTGAAAAAAAAGTTATAGATACTAGGCTATAAATGCAAGCCACTATAAATACTAAGCTGCTCTAAAAATCTGGTTTTATGTTCTTAAATATTTTACGACAATATAAATATTATACTTATACGAAAATTTTAACGGTGCCAGTCCAAAATAAACTCGCCTATTTTTAAGAGATGTAACCAATCACTGAACGAAGTGTTTGGGAAGTGAATAAGGTTCAATGATTCCGCGAGTTGTTTTACGAATCGTTTTACGAATCGTTTTACTGAAGTGTTTTTAATGCTATGTTTTTAAAAGATTTTTTTCAGACACATACAATTCTGAGTCAATGTCAAAGGATTTTCATGTCAAAGGATTTTCATGTCCAAAGTTGCGTGTGACATGACTGATAAGAGATAAAAATAGCGGTTTATAAAAAGCATAAACAACCTTGGCCATATACAAATGCTGTTTAGTCTATACAGCTATCGTTGACGATGTGTGCAAATTAAAAGATCGACCTCTATAGTTCCAATATGTGTGCGAATCGTGCATTTATGGAATATTTGAAACCATATAAAGTCGCATCAATCGCCTATTTGATGCTCGAAATATCTCGCGATGCCAACTCGAATCACCGAAACTTAAACAAAACGATTTTTACGCATATTTACATTATTTATTTGATGATGCCCTTGAATGCAACAGATTCCTAACGACTTTTATATCCACTTATTTCGAGGTGGGTAAAAGCATTCCAAGTCGCTGTGATTCATCTACCATTATCACACACGAAGCGTAAACAAGATGATCTTCAGTCTTGACGGCTTACAAAAATTCGCTGCATATTGTGCATAGAGTCGGTACTTGACCGATTATATTAGTGATTAGTAGTAATTTTCACTCGTTGAGAAGTCCTATCAAAGATAGAGATTTTTTTGTGTATGAAACGTTGTTAATTCACAAAGTTTCAACCGGTTCCATTTTTTTGTCGCAGCACTTCTAGAATGCTCGAAAGCAATAGCGTAACAATTTTTTTTGTGTAGCTGGTGCTTCTCGAATTCTCTGACTATTGATGCAAAATTGATATTAATAAATTTCTACGTATGATGCACACATGCTACAAGTTGATAATAAGTGAAAAAGCAAATTTGAGATGCATCCAAACATAAGCAGCAACAAGATATGTCGATATATTTTATTTAATATGGACAGCCATGAATTTTTATTAAATTAGCCGTATCTGAAAATAATATTTGCCAATCAATTAGATAGACACTTAAGCTTAAATTGTTCCTGATTGACAAGCTTAGAGTTTCATCAATTCTATCATTTTTGTAGTTTGAAATGGGCTAACGCCAGCATATTATCTTTCAAAATACTTCGGAAAAAATGACGGACTGATAGGTAAAGGTCTTTAGAAGACATAACAATCGGAGGGTGTTTTAATTGTCAAATTATGAATCATGCGGTAAAAAACTGTCAGTTGTAAACTTTTTATAGCATTTGTGCAATAAAACACAAAACAGATATTTGTTTGATCCGCCAACTGTAGCGATTAAAGAGATGGAGAGTGGCCTTAGCACAACTTAGAACCAGACCGAAGTCCAGAACCCAGTGTGCTAAGGTCCAGAGTGGAATGGCTAATGCCATTCAAGAGGCAAAACAAAAAAAAGAATTGCCCCGAGAGCAGGGTGCCCTAGAAATGGCCGTGAAGGCCCTTCGTCCGCATTAGCGGAGCACCCTTTAACCAACCCCGACGGATGCTGGGGTGCCGCTTTGCTAGCTCGCTGCGGCTGGGGTGGGTTCTTTAAACAAATGGGGATGGTTGGCTCTCAAGAAACGGGATGCTACGTATATTCATCCGTCATGAATTGTAGCCGCAAACTGGTATATAAAATACCCAAGGACCAAAAGGGGGCATCGTTCCGTACAGGAAACCACCCATGGCTCTGCAACATGGGCTGACTAAGCAGACCCAGTGCTCGTGACAACGCACGGAGCCAGAACATTGAAAATCTAAAACGGGAAATTAGGAAAAAGGCTACCTCTCTTTACAAGGAACCCGGGTGAGGCAGACAGCCCCGGGCCCCCGATGTTAGTGGAGCCCTGACCCCGATGGTCTGGGGTCCTCCACCCTCTGATACTGGCCCCATATCAAAAATTCAAAAATCTACCAAACAATGCTGAAACTAATTATGTTTGGGCCAGTATCCCTCCCTTATGAATTCCTGAAAAATACCAAGAAAATTCACGAAAACTACATTATGGGCCAGCCAGGCCAGGAGCGGACCCTGAAAAGTAAGAGAAGAACTTCTCGGGCTTTCGCCCAATAAGAAGGCCGAGTGTTGAAGTTTAACAAAACATCTTGCTTTTATTTATGACCATGCAAGAATCATTTAGAAATTCCAACATAAGTAACAAGTTTCTTTATAGTTGTTTCTTTTTCTTTCCTATATATAGGTATGCTATATGTTTATATAGATTTAAATTTCCAAAACCTTTTAAATTAATATTGGTATTTCTCTTTCAAAACTTTATAAAGCAGCGCTCATACTAAATTAAGCATTTGTATTCATAGGTTTGTGGGTTTTTTTTTCTTTTTTTTTTTTTTTTTATTGAATTATTTTTAGTTGTTTTAGATCATTTCATTTTTGTACAATCTGCGTTACAGTAAATTTTTGAGTATAATTCGCAGATTCGACGCTAGAGTAGTTATGCTGATAGTAGTTAATCTAGTGGGGCCCCATAGTATTTTTACATTCATGAAGAAAAAGAACCACTATTTACGAGATCAAATCAAAAAAAAAAATTTGATTATTACATACTAGCAACCTTACTTTAAACAAAATATTTATGATGTTTTCATCTTAATATGTAATCTTATTGCTTTTATTTCTGACGTTTAACTAATTATGTTTAAGCATTTCAATTGTGACCTTTTCATTTTCGAATTATTTCGAGTGATATAAGAAAAGTTTTACGGAAGCTAACAAAACATTTAATGTAAAATTCTATTTTAGAGTATTCTTCTAAAATTGCTAATGTTGGATGCATGTATAGAGGAAAAACAATAGATATTAGTTGTTTTTTTTTTTTTTTTTTTTTTTTGTAATTGTTCTCTACCAGTATTTATAATGCAGTAATTAATAATCTGTTTGAAGTATTAGGTTTCCCTTCTTGCATTTTTCTTAACGTCTTTTCTTCCAATTTTCCGGTCATAACAAGGTATTTGCATTATTCTTAACCAGGCATACGAAGAAATTCTCTCTATGCACATTCGATATATGTATGTACGTCAAACCGATAACATTGTATCTTCCTATTACATAATGAGTAGTAATCACAATAAAAACTCTCGCCAAATAATTAGAACTAGACTCATCAAACAGAGCCGGTTGTGCTCTGAACAGGATTAGATTTATAATAAATCCATCAGAGAAATTCATACGTCAATACGGCTGGAACATTATTTTTAACTCCTTTGCTTATGTCGAATATTTGTTTTGCTCTTGAATAAACAACCTCATTTTTCTGTTTATACCTGAAAGTAGGAGCTGCAAGCCGATAAAACAATTTTATGTACCTGAAGCTGTCTTCCCTCGGCTGCCAGTGTGACGTCAACCAGAGTGCCATTGTGCAGGAGCGACGAACACACTGAAACGAAATTCGGCTGATGGTTGTTCCATCGTAGGCCGAACTGTTGCACAGACATCGCTGATGATGGTGTTGGCTGTTCAAACCAGACGTACTACGAGTAAAATATGCTGCCACGAACGATAACCACAGCCAGAATCTTCCCGATGAGACTGCTTGCTTGTGCTGCCGTCAGATTTGACTTTCTGTTCAGATACACTTCACTAATTCATATTCTTAAACATCCGACATTCGAGCGATGAACGTTCAGAAAATCGCAGTAGCTATTAAACTATGTTTTCCTTACAATTTCTTCGGATTCTCGCGCAAATCTTGCTAAGACCTTGAATTCGGCTATGACGTCACTCGCCACAATGTTATTGGTTTTCTTATCACTATACACCGTGCTCACGTTTTCAACATGTTACGGATGAGTTAGACGGCAGTTTGTCGTTTCAAAAATCAAAAATTTTTTTTTTGAAATTATCCACACCGAGTGATCCCCTGAACTTTGAAAAGACGTGTGACAGCCGACAAAGCAGCCACAAAAATGGCGCCACCAAATTTTCGTTCCGAATGAAACCGATGAAAAATCGTCTTTGTCGCCGATCGACGTTGTTTCTCGAAATAATTTAATTCACTTGAACATGCTTCTAATTTACGGAACTTGTACATGAATATGAATTAAGTTCGGCAGTCATTACGGTTTTAAAAATATAACTTTAGATTACAAATGACGCTGAATGCCATGACGCTGAATGTAAGAATTTATGGTCGGTCTCTCGTCGTACCCTCTTATCTGATCGAGATTCAAAACGCAATCTTTGGACACGGCCGCTATTTGCACCTTGCTATGAATCTGACATTTCAATTGAGCTTTCCCTTTAGAACTCCCATGAGCATGATGCAATTTTGCCCTCGTCTCCCCTCGGCCGCGATTTCAAGACGATTTTTCGTCAAATTTCGAGACGAACCTTTTCCACCTAACATTCGCATGACTCTAAAGTACTTACTGCTTCTTATTGCTTACTAAAACGTGTTCAACAGAGCCTCATTTTTTCCTTGTACCATATTTTTTTTCATTCGAACCCACGGGCACTTGTCTAAAGAATGCCGCAACTACACTATCACTGCACTTATTGCAAATTGCAAACACAAGCCAATAGTATGGTCAGTATGAATATACATTTGAATATAACTGCACTGGGCTCGAATCGTTCGGCTCGACAGTATACTTAGAGGGATCACACACGATTAGGACCACGTGCACTGTATTTCACTTTTGTTTAGGTTCAAAAGACATCTCGATGGTTTTTGAGTTGCGAATAGAAGCGGAATTTCACTATCTGTTTGTTACTTTGAGCCGAAATTAATTTACTGGCCCGAGTCAGCGGTTGATATATGGTTCGATTGCGGACGACTCGTTCCGCCACGCCAAAAGCGTCCGCCCGACGACACGACTATTCCCAGACCGTCCCGAATACCGGCTTGAGCTGCGACACGAAAACAAGATACCGTTACCGGTTCATGCCTTCGTGTCGCCTCATGCCAGGCAATGTCATATCGGACTTGCAGTGTCTTGTTTTTCAAATTGAAAAACAAAGTACCGCTAGTCCGAATGAGAATTATTTCTGGCTAATTCCAAGGGCACGACAGTGTGTGCTGAAATAAGCAGTGCAGAAATTTCGAAAGGAAATTTCTGCATGTTACACAACACCGAAGTGCTGTTCCAAATGTGCTAACTGCGGTGAAAATCATTCGGTGCATTGTAAAAACTGTGCCAAAAAGAAAAATTCTATCTACCGTCAAGTACGAAGAACTATCGTCCAATAAGTCTTAACTCTGTCCTGCTTAAGATGTTGGAAAGGATTATTGATTACCATATTAAAAGATTAATCGTTCCTATGTTCATCCCGCAGTCACAGCACGCTTATACCAGAGGAAAGTCTGTTGAGACTGCTCTTCACGTTCTCATTGAGTAAGTTGAAAAATCTCTTACTCTTAAGGAACTCTTGTTGGACGTCGAGAGGGCCTTCAACAATGTAAAGTCTAAAGCAATTGTTGAGGCACTCTTGACGTAATTTTACGTTGGAGTCGTGAGTGCGGCTTGAATATGAATCCTAGCAAAACAAAGCTAGTGCTGTTTACAAGGAATTACAAAGTTCCTTGTTTTGAGCTACCCAAATTAAATGGGGTCTCCATTGACTTGAGCCAGAGGGTTAAGTTCTTAGGGTTTATCCTTGACTCGAAGTTATTATGAATCTACAATGTAATAGAAAGAGCGCGGAGGCTTTCAACGCACTTTACTGCTGTAAAAGAGTCATAGGGGCGAATGGGGGACTACAGCCTCGTACTGTTTCTTGGCTTTATACTGCATTGATTGAGCCAATTCTTTTGTTTGAGGTGGCGTTCTGGTGGTAGGCTGCTCTTAAGGCTACCTGCAAACGGCAGCTTGAAAAATTGCGGAGGATGGCTGTACGACTGGTAACTGGAGTGCTCCGCTCCACCCCTACTAAGGCACTTTTTGAGCTGCTACATTGGTTGCCAACCAATGTACTGATCTCGCACCAAGCTAATCTTGCTGCTGTGAGACTGGATTGTATCTCAGCATGGAATAGAACTGAGTTCGGTCATGCGATGATTTTGGCCGAGGAAGTACCCACTCCAGCGGGTGTTGACTACATCGCTCCGCAATGCCTACTAGATTTAGAGTTCACAACTCGCATTCCTGGTAGGAGTGAATGGCGTGATGGCGTCACCCTCGAAAGTGGGCTTATCCATGTGTACACTGACGGCTCACAGCTAAACAATAAAGTCGGAAGTGGTGTATACTCCGATGAGCTGAATTTCAAGCTGTCCCTCCGTCTACCAGACCACTGTAATGTCTTTCAAGCAAAGGTTGCGGCTATTTTTCAGGCAATCGACTGGCTTCTGTGTAATCGAATGTTCGGGGCCAATAGTGGTAATTTCATAGATAGCCAAGCGGATATTAAATCCCTCGCTGGTCCTTGTACAGTGTCCATGATTGTTGCTGAATGCCGTGCATCTCTTAGGGAGATATCGAGACACTCGGCAGTTCAATTGATTTGGGTACCTGAACATAGGGGTTTTCAGGGCAACTGTAAGGCCGATGAATTAGCAAGGCTTGGCATCTTGCTACCTTGCTCCGATGGCTTCAGTCCAATTGGCCATCAGGCAAAAATATCTTGAGGACGCTAGGAAGTCCTGGGCAGATGAATCATCTTGTTCGATAACAAGGCAGTCCTGGGTACCCACAGATGCGTATCGCACCAGGCAGCTTTTAGGCTTAACTCGAAGCGCTCTGCGTTGCACTGTGGGCGTGATTACGGGCCACTGTGTATTAGGGCGGTATGCGCGACGATTGGGCGCAGGGTTTAACAACTTCTGTCAGAGTTGTGGAGGTGGAAGAATTTGTCCTCCCTCCTGCCAGTGCTTGGTTTTGGCGAGAAAAAGGGTGGCGGCACTTGGCGCACCCTTTCTCTAAAACCTAACCAAACTGTCCCTGGTCAATTTAAAGGGGGTAGTGCGGTTTGTCAAAGGAAGCAGATGGTTTCCTGAGTTCAGTAAATAGGAGCGAGTCACAAATTATTGTGGCATCACAACGGGCCTCTGTAGATCGGCAGCCACTTCAACTTACTGTTGCGATGCTGAAACATATAAAATTATAGTGAAGGAAAAACTAAAAGAAAATACAAATATACCATCACTCAGCACGTCGGGTATTCTCCGCAGGTGACAGTTGTCAAGTTGCAACCCACTGACAGCCGAAACGTTTGTTTTATCACATGTTCCACATGTCTGAACTTGTACTCGATCAGCTGCGAGTTGCGATCCCTGACTGTACCATATGATTTGGGGATGCCCGAATTGCATCAAAATTGGAAGCAATGCGTATTGGAAATAAACCGCTCTAGCGGTATAGTGAAAATTTTTCAAACAAAGAAAAAGGGGGACTTGAGTATGAACTGGAAAAGAAGAAAGGCATTCTGGGGTAGAAAGTGAAAGTAGAAAGTTGGAGAATTTGGGCAGTTAAAAATTAAGAATAAAACCATTGTTTTTTATTCAGAGAACAAACTAAAAAGAACAGTGGACTGCTAAAGTTTAAGTTTGAACTTTACGAGACGTTTTTTTTTCGAAAAGTGCGAAAAAGATTGGTGCTTAGCTTAAAGAAAGTGGTGAAATACAAGTTGAACATTTGACTTGAAAGTTGGTGGTCGGCTTAAATTGAATTACCGTAGTTCGGGAACTAGTGAATAATAATTTGCCGGCATATCCGCTCTGTCTAGTGTTAAATTAAAAGTCTTTCGATTAGAATTTACCGAAGAATTTTTGAAGAAAAAAAAAATAGAAAATCATCGAAGTGAGATCAGGGTAGCTGATGTATCCGTTTGTAGTTTAACGGCAGTGACTGAATAAAGGGGAATTATAATGAATTTTTGAACTTTGGGTGTAACGAGTTCGTTGTGGATCATGATTATATGATCACGAAAAAGAAAACGTTTGCAGAGGGTCAGGCCAAGGAGTGCATCAAGTTTCGGATATGAGTGGTGGTATTGACTATCGAAGAGGCATTGTGACTGTCGACGAATTGTTAAAGGAATGCATGGTGCGATTCAATAAACGAACGATTGGAATGGTGTTGTGGCTGGGGATGGACTGAATGGCAATTGGCGAAATCAAAACCAAGAATCCCAGATAAGTGTTAAAACATAAGAATTAAATTGTTAGAGATTTGAAACGAGAAGAAAATCCATTAAATTTCATGCGCACGAGGTCAAAAGTTGCACATAGTTGTTAATCAGATTGAATAACTTTGAAGTAGATATGAATTTCAGCCGAATATTTGAAAATTTGAATAATTGATTTATATCTTTTACCAATCTAAATTTGTGGATATTTAAAGAATAGTATAATCACTTCTTTTTGGTGTGGGTGCATGTAATTTTTAGATATCTAGATTAATATTTATATTCATATATTTACATATGCCTTTTCTGTATGATCCATGTGAACTCCACTCCGGCCGGGGTTGGGCATAACGAGACCCCACCCAAATTCTGCTTTATTTGCTTAAATGTGATTTGAGTTTCTTTATATGATTGGACTTAGTTAGTTAGATTATTGAATTTTGGTTGGATTATATATTTTTTTTTTTTTTTCTTATTAATTTTTTTTGTTTTTTTCTATTTTTCTTTCTTCTTGGATTATTGTATTTGTTTGAGTTTCTTTTAGCGCAAATAATGCATATTGAATAAATTACTTCTTTAATGATTTTTACGGAACCTCTTTGTTTCCTTTTCTTTTCTGTTTGTTGCTGAAGTAAAAATGTGAAATTTGATTAGTGTTGTACTGTCTGCGTGCCATAGCACGAAGAAATCTTCCGCCCGCAAACCCACGCCAGGCTGAGCTAGTCGGCTGGGAAAAGGCACGCCGGGCAAGAGAAGGAAGATTTCTCAATAAATATATGCTGCACTGACGACTGCTCGACAGAGTTTAGTCGGATGCAACATTACCTACCTACCTATCTCCAAAATGCCGCTTACCCTCACTATAAGGCCGATGGCCACTATTATTTGAATATTAATTTTCATCAGAAATCAAAAATAACACTTCTTTACTCCTATTTGCTTTAATTAACTAACCATGCTATTCGCCGCGCCCACAGGGTCAACCCTATTAGCCAATACCCTTAACCAAGGCCAATCTTAATAATTCAAACTTGACCTTATGAATAGATCATAGCCCATGAGCTACTTACTCATCACTTATGAAGTTCCTTTATTCTCCTGATCCGATATCGAAACCAAATAACACAGTTCAAACTACCATTTTCGTTACCACGAAAACGAACCCACATTTTCTATTTTTTGTCGTCTGCTTAACATCGATCCATTTTAACGCAACAATTAAACTTAGTTATCAAACAAATCTTTAAAAGAGTTAAAACACCAAAAGGTCATAGTTTCGAGTCATTAGCCCAACAGGCACAGATCATATGTCCATCATTGCTTTAAGAAATAGTTTTAGGTTATCTGTTTCAATCTCCTACATTCCACTTCCCAAAAAATTTTACGTTTGCTCTTTGCTTAAACTCTTTGTTTATGATGAAAGCGCAGACGCAATAAAACAAGCAATGACAAAAAAAGCTATTAAAAAACTTCCAAAATGAATACAATGATGAAACTTGGTACAATGATTTATCAAGATGACAGCACAATATTGAGCTGTCATATGTTGGCATGCGACAGAGACAATCCGGAGACATTTGGTACCAAATTGTATGAATATGCTACATAGAAATTTGAATTTTTGGGCAAAGGCATTCTAAACACTAACTTTCTTAGAAAATCTATAAAAATATGCTATAACATGCATTATTTAATTTCCCATTAAATGTAACATAATAATTCACTTACAGATCAGTGCACAACATATGGTTTCAAGGTCGGGAACTATTGAGTATAATTATGTCGCAAAAGTGCGTAGACTTATCAACCACGATAAAGATCCGAAATGATTTTGAGTATCCTTGGTACTTGCGTTTATTAGACCGTTAAAATGTTTATATCGGTACGGCATATGATTAGACAGGGCTTACTGCTCTTTGTCCATGACCGCACTTGCTAGTTTGAGGATGAGTTAATTACGAAATGTAGGTACGTGTAGGATTTCATAAATTGTGTTGTTTATGATGTTATTATCAGTAATTAAGTAGGTATTGAGTTTGCAATGAGTTTCTGTTTATTTTTACTGCGCCGTGGGTTTTTTCTCTCTGAGTGATTTGTTTGTTTTAGGAAGGTAAGCCTGAGTGAAGTTTTATAGCTTTGTTTGATTTATCTTCTCTCGAATTCGTAATTGGAGATTCGAGTTTTTTTTTCGATGAGGATGTTAGTCAGATTTATTTGAAAACAAATTCATTCCAAGAGTTATTCGAGTCAACAGCAGTGTATAATAAAAGCAACTCAGTTGCATTAGCAATTATCTGGGGAAATATATGTATGTCAAGGTTAAATGTTGTGGTTCGAAACTAAAACTAATTAATTGATTGAAATTTATATGATTTCTTTGTTCTGCGAATAAATGTGTTTTCTAGTTAATAATATGATAAATAAATGTTAATCTGCTTTCTTAAAACACACTTTACCAACAAATAATTATATGATTTTACGTTTGCTGCAAAACAATACGAAACTTACGTTTTTCATATAAGAATTTGCTTAGTACGAATCTACACGAACATTATTAATAAATACACCAGCAGTAGTTAGAAAATCACAGAAAGGTCATGAGCAATTCACTTCAAAAAATCGTTATTTAGCCTAATGTTTCATCAAATGCACTTCATGGTGACAGCACACAGCACATCACATTGCATTAAACATATCGTCCGTTTTTTAAATGGGAAAACAAAAACATTCGAAATAACTCAACAACATTTAACCCTATCGATTCCATTCCACATCGTAGTGTTTTTCAAATCACTCAAATTCCATGAAGTTGGCAGTGTAGTGTTGGAGTTGGTGCAATTCTGTCAATTTCTCAAGCTTTTAAAGTAACGGTAGCATTTAGGCTAGCCAATATACCGTAGGCCGATCATGTTAATATTCTTTCTTTGTGTTTTGTTTTCTCTTTTAGAACCTACGCTGATGATTTAAGCTTTGTGCATTCACTTATGGACAGGTGATTAAGTTTAAATTTCATTTTCAAATAGCGAAAAATAATCGAAAAGATCAGTAGATGTACACGTAATTCGTTGTAGTTATTAATTTAGATGCGCTTCAGAAAATCTTTATCGGAGCGAGAAATTTATTTAAGATGTAGTGTTTTAGTGTGCTTAGGCTTGGTTTTATATTTTCATTGTTCCAATTAATCTGTGTCAGAGTGTAAACAAATGTATTTGAATTTCAGTTTTTCTAGAGCGCTCAATTAGATCAAGGTGAAAATTCACATTAAATTGTATAATTACTGAAATATGATTTTAATTGACTAAAATTTAATGTATATATGCATTTCAAAATTAGTAAATGCTGAGATATTGTTAGAATAACAGTATCGTCTGTTTATCTCGTATTAGACTTAAGTAGTATTCAAATAATAACATTGCATCAACCGCTATATCCATTTCAAGAAAACAATTATTAGCAGAATTAATTTTTTCGTAATTTTATTAGTAAATTATCTTAAGGGGTGAGTAGGGTTAATTCGTGTAAAAAAAGGCACATTTTTGTGATTTTTTTTTAGATGAAACAGTTAAAATCTATTTATTAAAACCAATAATACATTATAGTATAACATTTGAAGAATATTTTTCGAAATTTTCATGAAAAAATATTAAAAAATTCGACAATGGCAGTAATTCTTCTGGAGCGTCTCGGGAAAAAGGTGAATTGCGGTGCCCATCATAACTCGGTGCCGAATCATCTGAAATCCTAAAATCAAACGTATTTCGTTAGATAATCGCTTTCCCTAGGTAACGCTGGGATGGTTTTTTGAAATTTAAATTTTTCACTTTTTGGGAGCACATTGAACGAAAAAACGCGATTTTTTGGAAAAAAAAAATCGGTTAATTTGTTATTATAAAGTTGAAAATATAAACAAATTCGAAAAAAAACTCTCCAGCGTTACCTCGTAAATTATGTAGAAAAATAGTGTTCAAAATTTCAAAAGGATCGGTGCAGTAGTTTTGGAGTGATGATGGGCACCGACTTTGAAAACGTGAGTTTCACCGACTTTGAAAACGTGAGTTTTCAAAGTCGAAAAAAGAGGAAAAGTTTTTCCCCCTATAAGTTCGGATCCAGTCCTGAAATCAAAACGAAATTCATGTAGTAAATGGAGCTTATTGTAAAACAGCTGACGTGGGAATTCCGTAGAAACATCATGATCGCCAGCTATGGTAATTTTTGTAATTTTTTGGCCATGTTGAGTTTTCTTAGTTAGAAAATTACAAAAAAAAAAACCTTTCATAATGTGTACAAAATTAAAAGAAGTAATTTTCCGTTAGTCACTTTTACACTTTTTATCGATTTCGTAAGTTTTTACTCGTTATTTTCTCCCTGTATTTTCAACTGTTTCAAATTTGAAAACTGCATACAATTTGTTGAAAGGTTAGAATCCGCTAGTACGAACGAAGATACCGTTCTATTTGTGATCTATTGCTAAGTACTTAGAAGTTCTAATTAGTAAAAATGGAACACGGCAATTAACAACAGGAAAGCAAATCCAATCCAATTTTGACAGCTCTAGATAAAACGACTGTCAAAAAAATCGAATTAGCTGTCACTTATCGGTGAACCCGAAATTATATGGTTGACAACCTTATATCACTTGCAATACTTTTTCTAGCTCGAGAAAATTTCACTTTTGATTTATTTGACTTAAAACCAAAGTCGACTTGTCCAAACTAGTGATGGGCGTTAACAGTTTAACGTTAAAACATTTTGAAAAAAACGTTTGGCTGCAAAAAACGAACGAACAGTTTTTCCAAATAGCAACAAACAGTTTTTCTTAAGCGAAACTTTTTTTTCGAAAACAAACAGCATTTCTAGAACGAACCGCTTTTCTACAACGAATGGTATTTCTAAAACCAATTATTCCAACTATTCCACAACGAATAGTTTTTCTAAAGCCAATCGTTTTTTCTAAAACGAATCGTTTTTTTAAAACGAACTGTTTTTTTTAAAACGAATCGCTTTTCGTTTTTTTTTAACGAACCGTTTTTCGTTTTTTTTTTAAACGAACGGTTTTTTGTTTGTTAAAACGAACTGTTTGGCAGTGGAAAACTGTTTAGCTGCGGAAAACAGTATTTTCGTACTTGCGAGCATTTTCGTACCTGCTAGTATTTTATTCAAATATTCAAAAAGTTTTTAGGGCAAAAGGAGCTGAAATCGGACAAAATCGGCCAATTTTGGGTTAGAGTGGTTTCGGACATAACGGGTCAAGACCTATTGCTGTGATACAAAAATTTCGGTTTTGTAGGGGAGTAAGGGGTTTTTTGGCCATAGTTTGGCAAAAACTAACTTTACGGCGCTTTTGATGATTGAAAGTGGTCGGGGAGTACAATATAGCCCGGGGAAATCTAGCATGGTACTTCGGAAAAATTAGGGGAAAGCTGAATTTTGGTGCGAACCTTGGTATTGGCGTGTTGAACAAAATGTCAAAAGTCGCCATCGAGTGCTGCGTCACTTTTTATACGGGGTCAAAGGTCACCAAAAGTGATCTTTTCTAAATATCTCAGTAACGGTTACGTCTTCAGAGTTTGTTTTCCTATGTTTAAGGGGCGCATAAAAAAAAACATGTAAATAAACTTATCTACCACACTCCAGGGTAGATGGAAAAGTGTGCTCCGGAATGTTCCCCCCTCCCCCTTTGCCATAAAATGGTATCCCTGATCATCCATCCCAAATCTTCAGAAATGAGCTCATTGCCTACTCTTTGCCCACTGTTAAGCAAGATAGGATCACTTTTTATCCTGTTAATTGCCTATTATTGACATCGCAAGACCAGCCCTACACCGTACCCAAACCCTACCCACCCCCGCAAACGAACCACCCCGAAATAACTGGTTTTTTAGTTTTTTTTTCCCAACCCGCCTTATCCCATGAACGATCAGGGCAAGGTCACGTAATTTCAGGTGCAAATTGATTCCGAGACGTGTCATGTCCCTTTGGCGCTAAGTAGTCATTGGTAAAAACTGATTATTCGGGGATAATCTGCAGCGGGTTGAGCTCCTATAATGTCAAGAATGAGCGTTTACAGAATTATGCCATGATATTATCTTGCTTTTTCATACTCCTAGGCCCATGATATGTTACAAAACCTATTTTCACCTGCAATTTGGTTGTTTTGTCCTGCTCTTTCGTGGAATATCCCATAAATGATGCCGTAATACAGTTTATTTCCGAGAAGAGAGTAGCGAGCAGATGTCCCTACAAGTTTTATGGCGGGGGGTGGTGGGAACTTTTCGGAGTACACTTTTCCACCTACCCTGGAGTCTGATAGATAAGTAGTTTTTTCATGCGCCTCTTAAACATAGAAAAACAAACTCACAAACATGCCTAGTCGTAATCAAAATCGGATAATATCAACATGCCTTTGAGAAAGAGGATGCTGTTAGTAACAAATGTTTAGATCAATATATCTCAAAAACGGTTATGGTTACAAGAAAAAGCTATAGAATCTTTTTTGTTGAAGATTTTCTAAGCTACAAATTCGTCATCAATTCGTCATTCGTATTTTTCTGAAGACGTGACCGTTACTGAGATATTTAGAAAAGGTCACTTTTGGTGACCTTTCAGCCCGTATAAAAAGTAACGGAGCACTCAAATCGATGTGGACTTCCGACATTTTGTTCAACACGCCAGTACCAAGGTTCACACCAAAATTCAACTTTCCCCTAATTTTTCCGAAGTTTCACCTTTTTTATGTCGGATTTCACTGGGCTAAATAGTGATATTTCAAGGGCGAACAATTTTTTATAGGAGAAATTGGGCAAAACGTCCATATTTTAAAAAAAATTTTTTTTGGTCGAGCATGAATTCGGGGACCTTTCTGAGTTGTTTCGGGCGAAATTTTCATACAAGTCTGGGAAAAAAACGGCCTAGTTTCGAAGATACGGCAAAATGAAATCCGGCGGAAAAACTAAAAGTACCAAGGAGGAAAAGGTTGAGATCCTTTTTGGTTCACCAGTTTGCGTCTCCGGGTGTGCTGTCTCCAACCTTGCCGGGGCTGTAAAATTTACGAGACCGCGGGATGTAAGGTGCCCCTGGACTCATGTCCAGCCTTACAGAAGAGGTTGCATGTTTAATAAAGGAAACATTGTTTTTATCATTTCTTAATAAAATTTTCGACAAAATTCATGCTTCAGCGAGGCGAAGTGGAAATCCGACTGTTTTAGATAAGCCAGGAAAAGTTTGGTTTCAAATATCGCTCGATGAAAAGTCATATAGATGACAACAGGATTAGTTGGTCCTATCTTAGTATTTTTTTACTTTGGTCATTTGAACGAATACAGGAGGTGTTTTTCATATAATAAAATTAAAAACAAATTAAATTGATTGAATTTGATGGCCCCTAGATTGGAGAACGCCTTTGGAAAGTTACGGACAAGCTGCACAGACTAATGACTCGGTATTCTTTGAAGGTCATCTTGCACCATCACCTCTCTAGTTTGGGAACGTTGTTTCTGAAGGGTGGGGAGGGCATATCAGTCCGTTTCATTACATCACTACAAATCGTATGCATTGTATGCACATATGTACATACTTTAAACAGGTATTTGGAACAGGTATTTTTTCGTACTCGTACTAGTTATACCTAGTATGTGAAAACCCTAGTACGACCCAACCTTTATTGTCGTACAGCATAAAATTTGTTTCTTTTCGTTAATTCAAACTGTTTTTTTCAAACAGTTTTAAAAAACAGTTGTTTTTTTTAAAAAAAAAAAACTTTTCGTTTTCGTTTTTTCAAAATAACAGAAACGCCCATCACTAGTCCAAACCTCAAGAAACCATGCAAACAGCAGCTTCCATAGCACCACTGAACTACCGTTTAATATCGTACTCAATCAGTTGATGTCACAAGCAAAATCAGTTGACCGCATAAATACATATGTAGTAGCAACCACATGTAACGCTTCACTGCATTCTTTCAAAATGCGTGCAGCTTTTTCTAACCAGAATCATTATGATTTACCTACTAGTTTTTTTTCTCTCAGTTTTTGAAAATTATATGCATGAATTACTGCGATTTCCTGTTCAGTTTCAGTTCGAAACCGAGATTGCATCTATATTTATTGCGAAAATGAGTAAATTAGTAAATAAACTGTTTGCGAGTAGCGTTCCAGCTAAATCTTCGTATTTTATTCATCAATCTCTAAAATTAGGTAACTTACAAATGCATTTCGTATTGTTTTTGTTGCCGCCATCACATTTGCGTGCAAATCATCATGCACGCGATTGCTATTTATGAAAATAAGTCGAGATTTGCAGTTATCTTTGTTGGCGATGATGTAAATAATAGTGTCGCGTGGGGAAGGGAAAATAGATATGCAACCGTGGCTTGACAAGTCCTCGGTTCAATACAGGTCGAAATGCAATTGAAATGGAAAGGTGATTTAATTGTGGTTTCTCGAGTGGTGGAGGACAGCGTTCGTTCTAACAATATAATTTATATGAGTCATTCGATATGATTCAAGGAAACCATTCCGATTCAATTACAATGAAACAAGGTGATCAGCCTCTCCATCTACACAGTTGTGTTGACTTTGAATTAGCTTTGATTTATCTTTAGTTGATTGGTTTCATTAAAAATATATGGAAATAGATTTTCTTGCGTTGAATCGTTTGGTTTATATTTAAGTGTTTCAGAATATATTCTTTGCTTGGCGGTTGATCGCAGTTGCTTCCTGACTAGTTTATTAATTGTGATTTATTCGACTGTGTGCTATCACTTTTTATAATCATTCAACGAAATTTTACAATCACTATGATCATCTACAAAACAATCAAGTGACACAGATTTACACCATTATCCATGCACTCTCTGAATTGATTTTTTCGTATAATAAATTCATATTGAAATCTTGACCTCCATCGCTCTAGATGCAAAACGATGTGCAGGAACAAGTGATCAAATGATCAAGTTTCCTCTCCGCCACCTGACAAATTCCACCATGAACTAGAGACCTCCACCTCTTTATCCGATTTCCCACAAAGCTCAATGCTCCCCGAAACAACTCTCACCTCCGTCGAATCTTTTTTTCTTCGCTAGATTATTCCATTGTACATGTATGGTTTCTTAAGATGAGTGATCGGATCGGATCCGATCAGCAGCAACAATCTTCTATCCGTATCTGATCAAACCGATTACTTTTATGAATTTCTCTCTCTCACTCGATTTGACTGCATGGAGGTCACCCGGTTTTATTGACACTGAAACAGTCCATTGAGCGAGGCCTTAACATAGAAACTCACATTTTTATATCGTTCAAGATTCCGAAGATTTGAATATAATAATTTTCTCGGATATAGCGTCAAGGACAACATCGCGTGCCACCAACTCTACTCGATTGTATGTTATTTTTTTCATTTCTTTTTTCTCAGTTGTTGTTTTGTTTTCTTCGCGCTATTCAATCTGATTGTCCGACAACACGTTCGGGGTGCAGCAGAGTTGCCTCTACGGATGGAAATTCAAAAAATTGAGCACAGTCATTTACGAGCGGAGGAGTTTTTTTTCGAGTGTTTTATCTTCCGTCGAAGCTTAGCATGACCGTTTGCTATGATAGATTATGTCAAGGCTTTTTTTAGATGGTATATTCTACGAGTCGGCATGCAGTACAAGTGTGGTGAATATAAAAGATGTTGCAATGATATGGCTGCTTTTGAGTTTGAGTGCAGTATACTTAATGAGTGTGCTGGTAAAATTGTTAAGCTAAGATCTTTCGTCCATGGCCCCAGTGCATCTGGTAAAACAAAAAAAAACAACAACAAAAATCGAGATTTGAAGTAGTACAATGGCATGTGTAGGTACAACAGTTAGTGCGGTTGGGAGACTTTTGCGAGTGCTTCGAAGCGACTGTCAGTTGTGGTACAATAAATGGAGACGTGAATTATTTACTTTAGTACCTACATATAAAGCATAATGTAATGGGGATTTTTTGCTTTGTTTTGCGTTTTGAATGAGTTCAACGGAAAATATACTTAATTCAATTCAATTTATTCCGCATATTATTACAGTTGTACTATTGGGGATGGCTAATTCAGAGTTTTTGACAATTATCGTCTCTACAGCTTTGATACATATGTATAATATATTGAACTTCACACTGACTATTGCTTTAATGATAGTTAGCTTGTAAGCACAAGGAAAAGCGAACAAAAACCTTGCCTATGAATTTTTTGAATATTACATTAGCCCTAATTTATTTTAACTTATTCTAACTTACTCCTACTTATAACTGAACTTATTTTATGTGTATGCTAATACTGAGCTTAATGTGCGTTTAGCTTGCCTCTGCTTTGATTACTACATTTCCTGTAGGAGCGATAATATTAGAGGATTGTTGCAAGTACTGGAATTAAGTAAGAAAATTCTTCGCTGCTTTAATCATTTTAACACCCGTAAAAATATGCAACTTGCAAGTCGAGTAATAGAAAGCTTTGTTGCCGATCATTTTTAGGCATTTATTCTGAGCGATCTGTAGTCTGCTTTTATGACATGCTGCACAAGTGCTCCAAATCGGTGCTCCATACAGAACAACTGGCTGCATTATCTGCTTATAAATTAATATTTTGTTACTGAGTGACAGTTTTGACTTACGGTTAAGAAGTGCTAAAAGAGCCAGCGACATTTAGCGAAATAATCTAAAATAGCGAGAACAACAGTTGTTATCATTATCCAGAATGAAGAATAGTGTTTAACGGCATTTAACGAAAACGGAAATTTAAGGATATATAGTTCTAGCCTGTCAATGAAAAAATTATAGTTTTTTTTTAAAAAAAAGAAGTGCCGTTTTAAAAAATATCCCAGCTACTGGTCAATTGCTTCAAGTGAAAGGATCGCTAAAATTTTGGATGTAAATGACTTTGATGCAATGGATTGAATCATTCAGGTTGCGCGATAGCATCCAGTTTAGAGCATTATCTGGTGAAAGTGCGAATGTTGGCTATGAAGCAGTGGCACATTGGATATTTAAATTACCTGACATTTTAAAGGAATAGAGTGTTGAGTTCAGTTCAATGCGGACGAATCTGATTTGCTTTAGAAACAGCTTCCAACCAAAAGCTTTATGACAAAAGGTGAAAATACAAATAAATCCTTCGACCACTAATTTGACATCTGAGCTGCAGCCTCTCTCAGTCAAATAAACATAATTTTTCTTTGCTGAATGGAATGAAGTGCTTCTTTCCTGGAATACTTTAATATTTCAGATATATCTGCTGGCATGTCGTAAATGATTTTTCTTTTTTTCTACCGTATAATGCTTTCTTCTGCCCATGCTGGCAATGAGCTTAACTCAATTGCTGTGTGATCAGTAAATCTTAAAAGACCGGCCGTAACGCCTGATAAATTCGAATAACTATCGCCTATTTCAATTTGTACTATTTTAACGTCCAGCTAAAACACTCTCCTGTCAAACTACAATTGAACAGCATAAATCCGTGCCAATGACAACGGTAAAAATTTTCTTAAATTGTAATGTACATTCATGGTAAAAAGTGGTATCCATAAAAGATGAAATATTTTTAATAAAATGTTGAAAAGGTGGTCCATTTAATTTGTTACGAATTTGTGTTATGCACATACATATATGTTCATGGCTGCATCTGCGTCTTAATATTTCAGGAAACTTGATTGGCCACAAGCTTAAATAGAAGACTAATCAAATGAGAATCATTTCAAATTTTTATTTCCAGATTAAAACCGTCATGACCATAATCTTAATATTTATGAATAGAATTCTGCGGTTATGATGAATTCAAGCTATAAATTTTATGGTGGATGAAGAAATTATCCAAAGGTCTTTATCCGTTTAATAGATTAGTCTGAAAATTGTGTGTTTGTTCTGATCTCTTATTACCAGTTTCTTGCCATTATCTTTCCAAATTTGAAGCTTAGGTAGAGTCTTTAATAGGTTTGAGCTAAAGTATACCGAATAAGGTTTCCCAGCTAGAGGCGATTCGATTTTATGGTTCTCGGTTCAACACGTGTAAGGGTAATTACAAGGTCACTTTGCATCTAGAGCTATTTGGAGAATTTTAATGAAACAGTGTATTTCAATGTCACTTAAGTCGTTAATTCATCTGGTTATGACTTTATGTGTATTAAGTGTCAAAATTGAGCTATCGTTATGAACAACGGCAAGTGTTTAAATGATTCTATTGAGGCTTAAGAGCATAATATGTTAATGTTTTTTTTTTTAAATTAGCCGCTTTATTGCGGGCTCTCTTACGAGCTGGTTAGGATATTAGCGATGAAAATAACAATAACCAAGCCAGAGTTGTCGTTGTTTTCAATGCTACTATCCTAACCCGCTTTCGATAGAGGCGCAAAAAAGACGAAACTATTGTTTTAAAATGTTAATTATTGTTTTAAAATGATCATTACTGCGAATATTTTGGAATCCATTATATGAGTAAATGAGTATAGTAATCTAGAACATCGAGCGAGTTCAGATGGTCCCTAGCACTACAACCTCTTAGATCTATTGTGCATCCTCAGTGTTCTGTCCTATATGATATCCAGACTGAGCTTGGATATGTCTCCGGACGGAACTTTTTGGATGTGCTAGGGAAGAGCAGAGTATCCTCCGAGCCCTTGAGCAGAGGCTCTGTACCGCTGAATACTTGCTAGTCATGATGCGGGACTACCTCAGGGGCCCCATGGCTGCTCTACGACACCGGCAAAGGAGTCAAAAGGAGGCCTGAAAAATCGTGTACGATGATCTGCGGATGTGTTTCTAGTAGGTTACGCTGATGATGTCACAGCAGTAATCACTTCCAAATCTGCCGAATTCGCTCAACTCAGACTTAACTAAGTCATGAGGAGGGTGGATCGATGGATGACCGAGCACGGCCTCCTGCTGGTAGTCTCTAAAACAGGGATTTTTATGTTGACGAAGCGGAGGATACCGACTGTCATACCCATGATAGTTGGCTCCGTGGAGGTCCAGACCAGCAAATCGGCCAGGTATCTGGCAGTGACCATGGTTACCAAGCTGAGATATTGGGATCATATCCGCAGGGCATGTGACAGGGCTCTAGTAGTCGTCACACAATAGCCTGAGTAGGCTATTAGCCAAAGTTGGTGCACCCAGTGAGACGAAACGAAGGCTGCTGATGGTAACGACCGATTCCAACTTGCTATATGGAGTGGAAAAAATTAAGAAGTTCTGGAAGCGCATTGCCAGTGTCCAGCGCAGGAGTGCCCTTGCAAATCGCCTGTAGCTACCGCACGGTCTCAGAAGAGGTTGTGATTGTGGTACCGAAAGAAATCCCAATCGACCTACTAGCGCGAGAACGCAAGCAAGAGTACCTCTTTCGCTCAGAGCTGGGCAAAACTGAGGTTCTGATGCATGTGCGCGGGCTTACTCTCCAACTTTGGCAAAAACGTTGGAGTGCAAGTGATAAAGGACGCTGGACGGCTAAGCTAATTGGTCTTATTGAGCCTTGACTTAACCGGAGCCACGGAGAGGTAAACTTTTACCTTTGTCAACTCTTGGCAGGTCACGGTTACTTCAGGAAATACCTGAATAGATAGGGTAAGGTGGTCACCGTACTGCCAGTACTGTGTGACTGAGCTCGATGATGCTCAACACACAATCTTTTCATGCAGTTGCTTCGTAAGTTTGAGGCGCACCATTGAGTCCACGATCGGCCTGATAACGCATGAAACAATCGTGGATGCAATGCTGCGAATTGAAGAGAACTGGCACGCAGTCTCAACATACGTTGAGAAAGTGTTGTCCATAAAGCGGGAGGAGGGTTGCCTTACCGACCCATGAGGTGTGCTACTTTCCGAAGCCCGTAGTTACTGATATGATAGGTGAGTCAGCACGACCGGGTTAAAGCAGCGCTTAGGCGGGTCCCGACTCGAAACTTCGTGGGCTTGTAGATGCTCTTTTTTTAAGTGAGTCAAACCTCACATAACCCGTAGTGATAGGTCATCCAGGGATTTATTTATTTATTTATTGATTTAATGTCTATAACAACAGATCAAGTCCAATTATGCAATAGACAATGATAAATAAAAATAAAAATATATAAAAACGAACAAGAATATCAAAATTCAGTAGAAAATAAGAATCCAAAATTTAAATATGCAATTAGCCAAGATGAACATGTATTAAACAGAAGGCATTCATCGAAGAACAGCGTACGAGATTTCAGGGATGGAATTTGCAGCATGGTAAGTCTCGCGCTATACCCACAGTAAGTCAAAATGAATTTGAAAAGCAGAGTGCGGGTGAACCTGCGTTGTACAAATTCAACCGCATCAATTAAGTACTGAAAATGTGGGCACCATATCTGACAACAATATTCAAGGATACTGCGGACAAAAGAGCAAAACAGGTGTACACAGGTGGAGATATCAGTAAAATGCTTAGAAGATCTAAGTATAAAACTCGAGAGCCTGGACGCTTTGGCAGTTATATGCAATATGTGTTGGTCAAATAAGAGTTTAGTGTCGAAAATAACTCCCAGGTCTTTAAAACAGAATACACCATCGAGAGAGGTACCGGAAACGCAATAAGAAAACACTAAAGGGTTAGTTTTACGCGTGAACGACATTTGGCGACATTTTAAGACATTCAGAGTAAGATAATTTGCACTACACCAGTTGCCCAGAGTGTGCAGATCATTCTGTAGCTGAAAGCAGTCTTCAATTGTATCGATTACTCTGAATATCTTAAGATCTTCTACGTAAAGAAGGGAGAAGGAGTTTAGGAGACCTGGCAGATCATTAATAAAGATTAAGAACAACAAGGCGCCAAGTATCGAGCCTTGCGGAACACCAGAGGTGGGATAGAAGGGAGCAGAGGAGCAGGAATTCACAGTAATAACACAAGCACGTTCATAAATGTAACAAAAAAACCAGGAGAGCAGCGGTCCATAGAAACCATATTTCTCTAATTTCAAGAGAAGAAGCACGTGGTTGATAGAGTCGAATGCCTTAGAGAAATCAGTGTAAAGAGCATCCACCTGTCTTTGCTGATCGATGTCAGAAGCAAAAGTGTTGCTGAAAGATAACAAGTTGGTAACAGTAGATTTATCTTTGACAAATCCATGTTGGTCGTTGGCAAGGAAAGGCTCGAGTAGAGGATAAATTCTGTTATAGACAACTCTCTCAAGTAGCTTGCTAAAACAAGGTAGAAGCGATATTGGACGGTAATTGGAGATACAAGCGGGGTCACCTGCCTTAAGTATGGGAAAAATGTTGGCTGATTTCCATATGGAAGGAAAAACACCAGAGGCGATGCTTAGGTTGAAAATAATGGACAGGGGTACACAAAGTGAAGAAGATAGTGACTTAGTTAGTATATTAGGAATACCATCAGAGCCAGAAGAAGCGTTAGAATCGAGACAACTCATTAAATATTCAACTTCTAAAGGGTTTGTACGAAACGAAGAGAGCGCTCTAAGGTTAGCGCGAAACGACGAGGGAGTGGTGAAAGAAACATGTGGAGGAAAAAGAGGGTTTTGTGGGGAAGAAAATGACGAGAAAAAACGAGCAAAGAACTCACAGGTCTCTTCAGTTGTAGCGGCAGAAGTTTCATCAAGAAACACATTTTGAGGAATGACGGGGGATTTTTTCAGTGAGTGAATAAATGACCAGAAGGGTTTTGAATTGTTGGAACTAATAGAAGCCTCAACTCTGGCAATGTAGGCACGCATGGCTTCTTTAGCGACCCTCTTTGCATGAGAGCGTTGCTTTTTAAACTCAAGCAGGTCATCATGCAAAGCTGAACGTTTAAATTTGGCACGAGCAACATCCTTTGCCCTAAGGGCAGCAGCAACTTCAGAGGTGAACCAGGGAGCATCATTGGGTCTCCTGGGACGACATGTGGGAGTGAAGCGAGGAATGAGATTAGCGAGGAAGACATAAAGCCTATGGAGAGCTTCATTAACGTCAGAGCAGCAATGAGTGCCAGTTAATATGATTGATTTCGTTCGCCATTCCAACAAAGTTGGCTTCAAAGAAATTGAAGCGCAGGTAGCAAGAAACTGTGGATCTAAGATGAAGATTGAAAGAAATTTCTAAAAGAACGGGAGGGCGGTAAGAGTCGGGAGGGACATAGGGTAGAGCATCGGAATCCAAATCAACAGAAGACACTGGGATATTAGAAAAAATGAGATCCAATATTTTGCCATTTTTATTAGGTACCGAGTTCAATTGAGAAAGAGAACATAAAGAAGATAAAGTAAGCGAAAGACTGTTGCTGGAGGTGATGGTTGAAAAAGAGGTATTCCACTCGATGGAAGGCATATTGAAGTCACCACATAGCATTAAGTGAGCGGTAAGAAAACGGCACAGGAGATAAGATGAGAGCTCTGAAAAGAAAATTTCATAAAGTGAAAAAGGACTATTACAGGGGATATAGATTGAGCCGATAAGTAATAGTGAAGCAGGAGCAAGAGAAACACGAACTAAAATACACTCCACTGAAGATGTAGTTGTAAAGTCACTGCAAACCGAACTAGAAAGAGATTTGTGCCAATAAGAACACCTCTACCATCAGACTTGCCAGAGATTGAGCGATCACGATCCTTGCGGAAGACAGTGTGCTGTGGTAAAATCTCACTATCAAAAATGTCATCTGTCAACCAGGTTTCCGTAAGACAGATAATGTCATCAGAAGATAGGGCAGAAGAAAGACTAATTTTATAAGACTTGGTCCTCAAGCCACGGACGTTTTGATAGTACAGTTTTAAGGAACGTTTTAAGTTTGAGTCTTCTTTCCTGGTCTGGATCGAAAATTTTTTCGCGGAATTTTGGTGAACTCTTTTACAAAGACTCCAGGTGGGGATGCAAGCAGATTTTATTTCTTGGCAATCTACACTAGGGGGGAAAAAGAGTCAAGCAGCTCTCATCTTCGTCTCACCAGTGCTAGACAGTGTGCGAGAAGATGCGCTTTACTATATTTTATTTCTCTGTAGTATCTACGGGAGTCAGTTCGTATTTTTCCTATCATGTGAAGAAACTTTTTGCTTGTTAAAGCTATGCTTAAAGCCGTTATGTTACTTTTGCTGAGAGCCACTGCTTCTTTTGCTTTGTTTTGTATTGAAGCACTTATAATTTTTTGAGTGTCTCCCAGATTAAACTTGCAGCTTTCGATCATTTCCTTAGGCCATGTTTTGATTTCCCTGTCTGTATAGCTAAATGAAGGTGCCATAACTAAATCCAGTGATATTCGTAATTCCCTAAACACACCTGCTGATCGGCTATCAAATAGTGTCTCACAAGTTGAATATTTCAAGTTACCGAAGTCGCAAATGTTGGAAATTCTAAGCGAAAAAATGAATAATTTTTTATAACGAGAAGTTAGTACTTAACCTGAGAGTCGTGCTCGCTCGTATATCCTCGAATGAATCTGAAAGAAATTAAATACCTCTGCTTTCACAATCTGAACTAATTAAATATGTTGCTACCATTTGAATTATAAACATATTCCGAAAGAGCATTAATACTTTTAACGTTCTCGTGATAAAAAGCTATCATGATCCTCATTTTCCTCCAAACACCCGCTACATAATGGATATTCCAATTTTAGTGTTTCATCAGTCAAAGTCAACACCCTCACACCCATTTATAACTTGACCCCAAACTTAAGCCATCTATGTCGTTACAAATTCTTGTCAATTGAAATCATGTTTTGAAATTTAACCTCGCCACTGAATCCATCACACTAAACCACAACAACTAATGTAAGCAGTTACAAACAAACCGTATCGCTTGTATTCGCAGCAGAGACCCATAGTAGCTTTGGCTGGTTTTGTTATGTAAATACCGTTCGAATTCGATGCGAATGCATGGAGTGATCTTCAGTTTTGCGGTCCCTGCCTTCATTTCCCAATACAAAACTGTCGACGCGGCCACTGGTTATAATGGGTTCCCAAGTCAAGTTCAAGGTACCTGCAGGAGAGAAAAAAAAAACTTTCGCTTTTCATCTTTTGTGACGAGTATCGAGTTGTATCTTATTACCGGTTGGTGTCGTAGATAAAAGATTAAACATTGATATTTGCCACTAACCCGGATAGTATTCACTTTTGAAGCTTTTGCCCTTGTCGTCGGCAGAGGCTACTTGTTTACTTAGCTTTTTCTAGAAGTACCCCGGTCATCGTTTGTGTGTTTTTGGCTTTTAGATGTTTGCGAAATGTGGATGCTAAGATAAATACCAAAATTTGTTCTTTTTCGGCACAAATACAGACCGGTAGTCAGTCACTTAGCTCGGTCAATTCTTAAACCCTAACCATACTTAGTGGGCTTTGGTTTGCGCTAGGCGCCGGCGTAAGTAAACAATGGCTGGAACTGGTTTACACCAGGTAGTTGTTGTGCAGAGAACAGAAGCTAATTATTTCTGAAAATATTTACGATGACACATACCTGCAAACTTTCAATTATCGTTATACCACTTCGACAAACGTGCGAATTCGTTGAGCTAACTGTGATTGTAACTGTGCTCGGGAGCCTTGTAAAGCTAGGAGTGGAAGACCTAGAGGAATGCTTTGTCTTCATTTCCGAACAGTGTGCTTGTTGATTTTAGCAACAATATACCGTAAGATCACTAACATGTCCATTCTCAAATTAAAATTCGGCCGCAAAATAGGTTGCTATCTCGTTAGAGAGCGCTTTGATTTCGTTAACGTGTAAGTTTATTTGATCATCAGCACTTTGCGCCTTCGCACTAAAATCTTCGTTTCCATTTATGGCAAAGATAATTGACAGCAAAACTGTTCTAAACCAGCTACTGCCTGTGGTGAAAATATGAGCTCCCATGTTTGCTGATTGAATATTCCAACTATACATGCCTTAAATTACGCTCGCAATAAAATTTTAAACGATTAAGTGGCCACATTCTTCAAATTAATGCACACACAAAGTTGAGTTAGTTTGTTTATAAATACGAGTTCTAAACGCGGATTAGTTTTATGGGTCACAAAAATAGTATCTACTATGCTTGAATGATGTAATCAAACGTATTTTTAGATTATTGCCAAATAAAAATGTAATTACAATTAAAAATAATATCTAGGATGTAATGTAAGAGCCTAGACAGACAGTCACTTAAATTACTAATGATCATATACACCGAAATTAGTAATTACACACCGGCCCTTGCGTTAATGATGAATACTGTCACTGACTGTCTGTCACTCAAAGCCAGTAGTTTTTCCTAAATGGAGAAATTGAAAGTGTATGTTTTGCTTATAGCGAATTGCTTAATGATTGATAATTTGGCCATTTAGTGGTAATTAGTCCAAATTAGCATATGTCAGACATAACTTAAATGATCATTTACGACATATTATCATTTAGGCTGCGCTGTCTGTCTAGGCTCTGAGTTCCCTCTCTCTCTTTTTCATTTTCAAGTTACTCTAAATTTGTACAAATTAAAAATATTATTCGCAGAAACTCACTAAACAAATTTTATTGTCAAAAATATCACGTCATTCACAATGAAATTACTCCGCTTCCCGGTATTTAATTTTAAAATGGCAAATTATCACGTATGTGAAATAACAATCATAAAACAGTTGGTATTTAAATTATAGTTGAACTTAGGTTGTGTGTAGTAAAAACTAGGTAATAGCTTCAATGACTTAAAAGCTGCCGTTGAATATATGCACGTTAATTAAAAGAAATTCTACTAGTGCTTAGAAAGCAATTCACAAACATATTTATGTATACTGTTGTTGCGTTAGTCGATCGTTTAGATTGTAACCGAGCAATCATAGCTAACTTAAGATCAAATATTTAATGGTAAAGTCAAGGTTATAAAAATTTAACATCTCTAAGGTGAAGTAATGAGTTTTAGTAATGAATTTTCTTCGTAGGAACGAAGATAATTCATTTATAATTTATTGTGAACAACGTAAAATAATAACAGTAAAATCTAAGTGGTGTTGCCTAATGACAGACAGTAAATGAATTCTGCCTTTTTAAAGGGGTAGTACCGGTTAGAATGCTAAAAAACAGCCTAGTTTTCAATGCTTTTTTTTCAGCTCCTTTATTATGTGTAAATTTTAAAATTTGCTTGGATAAAATACAGATCTTGGAGATTACAAAAAAGTTTATTTTTTTTTTCAATTTTCGACTTATTCATAGAGGGCGCCAAAGTTGATGTCTCGAAAAATTCCTCGTCACACTGCGGACAGATAATCTCAAGCATGAAAATTCAGAAACAAAAAAACCAAACCGCATTTTAAAGAGGAATGTTTCTTACGTGATAATCTACCACAATATTTTAAAAACATGACGAAAAAAAAAATTGCGGTTTGAAATTTTTTTCTGAAAAATCTAATTTTTTTTCACTTTGTTTCGCTTGCCAAATTTTTTGGGTAAATTTTTGGCCTATATTGTGGTAGATTACCACACAGGATACTTGAATAAAGTAGCACACGAAGTTTGATTTAAATCGGTTCGGCCAATCCGGAGAATAGGTGTCCGCAGTTTGAAATAAAGTAATTTCGAGAAAAACGCGTTTAAATTTTTTATTTACTGAATAAATCAAAAAATATATTTTTATCACTTGTAATTGCTCAGTCTGCAATCACTAGACCATACCTAAGTGCTTCTGAGTCCTCATAAGCTAGTTGGGCAGTTTTTTTTTGGCCCCTTTGCCGCATTTTCCGCCTGACTTATGCGTTCTTCATCTTTTTTCTCGCAGTAATTAAAAGCAGCGGTCTGACGTGAATTACCGTAACTTTTTTATTTTTGAGAATATCTTAAGAAAATTTTGAGACGTGGTTTCTGAAGGTATAATAAATTGAAACATGCAAAATAAAAATTTTTTTTTTTCAAAATTATAACCGGTACTACCCTCTTAAGAGTACAATTTTGTTTGAAATAAAATCAAAAATGTAATAGAATTTGGAGTCGCCATTTTTGTTGGGTGTACAAATATGATTCCGCCCCTTTTTTTTTTAAGATAAATAAGAGACGTAGGTTTGATTTTACAGTGAGCTCTTTCCATTTTATGCTGTTATTCGTCGTGACCGTGAGGTTAAGCATAATGTTAGTGTTTTAGTTGCTGTCCACAATTCCCTTCAAGGTATCCTCTCTCTTGATTTCTGTTCATCCCCTCCAGTTTAATGTATTTGAGTTCGTGTTTCCCTAGCGCCTTCCCAAACTGTGATTGTCTCCTGAGTATATGTTCCATATCGTTCCCCTGTTTCCTTCTACGATCAGTTCTTTGTCGAACTTTCCAATTACACTATAAATCGCTTTCCCTTTGCCTTCCTTCTTATTTGGGGTGACTTTAATTTGTCTAGCCTTGTTGAGATACCACTTTCTCTTTGATTCACTGCTTCCGTTTTATCTATCTGTCCTCTCTCACAGGCAAACTCTGTCACGAATTCAAATAGCAAAATCTTAGATTCTGTGGTTTCAAATATCCCCTCCCACAATATCTCCCTACGAGCTGCCCCGCAGCTTACGTTCATCCTGACATGCATCATCCCTGTCTCTATATACAGGGTGATTCATTATGAGGTTTGGTTTTTAATCTCAAATAAAAGGCATAAAGTTGAATTCTATAGTAAACATTTTATTGTGAGTCCACCGGCCCATAAACCACACCAAACTATGCATTTCTCTGGCTGTAGTGGCAGCTGTTGAAGCTTTTCATGTTGCTCATCAGCCCAAATACAGCAATTCTGCTTATTGACGTATCCATTGAGCCAAAAATGCGCCTCATCACTGAACAAAATTTCGCGATAAAACAGCGGATTTTCATTGAGCTGATTCGCGGTCAACATTTAAATGAGATAATCTTTAAAAAGTAAATGTCATAGATTGTTCTTTTGACTCACAATAAAATTTTTACTATAAAATTCAACTTTATGCTTTTTATTTGAGATTAAAAACCAAACTTCATAATGAATCACCCTGTACTTATTTCTACCGACTTTTTCACTTTTGAAATTTCCATAAGATCCTTACATTTCCATTATTAGAAAAGCGACTTCGAAAGTAAGATGAACGTATTTAACCTCTTTGATTTGTACTTTTTCAATTACCTTTTTCTTAACGAAAGAATTTTCTAAATTTTATGATATCCTTTCCTCCTTAATCTTGCGATTTACTCCTACCAGCCGTCCGTGCAAACCTATATTCCTTGGTTTCGGTCGGATTTGATGTCTGCACTAAAGAATTAAGACATTTCGCAAAGCTACGATCAGCGGTTAAAATTATTCTTACTATTTCACCAGCATTGAGTCTTCTATTTGCTCCAATCATCATAAAGATATCTGGCTTTATATTTGTTCCCTGAAAAAATCAAAACATTTCCCTGATAAAATGTATCTTAATGATGCCATTTCTTCTAATCCTCAGAAAATTTGTGAGCTTTTTGGTAAACACTTTTCCTCATTATTTTCCCGGCAATCTCCAGCCTCTCTTTATATTCAGCTTCTATAATATTAAATTCCAATTTATTTCTCTATATCTACCATCCAAGCAGATTCTTTAATCATCCAGTCCATACTAAATTCACTTAGCGAAAACATCGGCAGTGATCCTGATGGTATCTCGAATTCGGTAGCTAAGTCACTTTCCCAGTCAGTTTGTGTTCCTTCATTTCCAACCTAAGTTTCCTCTCTGACTCCTTCCCGTCCCAATGGAAGTCTGCTCATGTCTTGCCGATACACAAATCAGATGACGCGACATGGTTGATTCTGCTTTTTGATCAACAGAAACAAGTTGACGTTGCTTACTCTGATTTTTCAAAAAGATTTAAATTTGTTGATCTACAAGATTCTTCTTTCGAAGCTCGATTGTTTTGGTATTTATAATTCCCTTCTTTCTTGGGTTTTCTCCAATGTTTTTCTAATATGTAAATGTGCTTTCCTCTTCTTCTTCCTGTTCTCGATCCGGTGTTCCACAAGGTTTGATTCTCTGTCCTCTGTTATTCTTTGTCTTTATCAAAAGTGAGTCCATAGTGATTGGGTCTCTCATCGATTTGGTGATTGATGTTTAAGGAATTTACTTGCACTGAACATATCGAAATGTCATCACACATGTAAAAAGCTGTCCTTTATGTTTTCCTACTCTCACAGCTCCCCTCTCACAGCTATAGAAACCTTCAAAGACCTTGGTTTGATTTTTGATTCGAAACTTCAGTTCGATCTTTCCGTTGGTCCGATTTTGTCTTCAGGACTTGTCATTCTTTTACTAAATTGTCTACTTGTGTGCATCTGTTTTATTCGTTAGTTCTTGGCGTCCTCGAGTATTCTGGTCTGGTCAAGTCTGGTTTCCTCACCATAAACATATGATTGATGCGGCGGAAGACAACAGAAATTCACACGCTCTTATTGTAAGTATAGTGATCGTTTATCCTTGTTGCGAATCTCGTCTTTGGAACTCAGCAGAGTATTTGTTGTTTAAATTTCTTCGTTGCTCTACGCTGCCGAACCTAGGCTCTAAACTGTTACTTCGAAACGCAAGCCTTTCTGATAGATCACCGATAATGTTTACTGTACTCTTTGTGTAAACTGATGTTTATTTGCATTCGTGTTTATTGCGATACGACAAGCTCCGGCTTGGTCCTCTACCACAAACGCTCTCACAATTTAACTGTCAAATCAGAAGCTCATATATAACTCCTGACCCTTCATAAATATTATGTTATTTCTTGACTAAAGCTTTTTCATCAACGTCAATGCACAGATTATGTTTAGCTCATTTTAATTGTTACTATTATTATTATCACTATTATTTTTATTAGCATTATTTTCACGTCTCTTATGTATATTACTATTGTTTCCTATTACCTCTTTAAATTTACCTTGTTTTCTGTATATATTTTTTTCAAATCATAATATTTCTGTTTTTGTAATAAGGCTTCGGCCGGTACAAATAGATAGTAAATAAACAAAGAAATATGTATTTATTCAAAGTATGTCCCATTTAAAGCTATAGCCTTCATTCATCTTTCAGGCAATTTATAGATTCCCTCTCAGTAGTAATTTGGTTCTTTGAATACGATTCAATTATTCAACCAAATACTTTCGAAAAAATCAACCGTGTTTCAGAAACAGCTGACTGAATGTTTGATCACGGGGTAACATTTTTCGCACCTGTCCTTCTAAGTAAATTGTAACTGGTCTGTCTTGTTTCAAAATTAATTTGTTCTGTATATTCTCACACTCTGGTCATTCATGCCGTATAACTCACTTCCAACGCATTGACTGTTATCTGTAATATCCTTGCAGAAATATGTTCCTAAGCACGTCAAGGGCGGCATGCTGAAGCTGGAAGAAGCGATTGCGTTGCGATCATCTTCACCTGTCGGACGAACTGCCACAAGCATTCACCACTGAGGGGGCCACTCCTGCAGGGGTACTGGGAGTAGATTGGCCACGGCAGAATAAGCGGGTGGGTAAATCAAGCCTTGGAAATATTCAGGAAGTCTGGATCAGAAAGAAGGTGCCAGCCTTTGATCTCAGGAAGTGAATGACGCCAGTGGATCACGATGGGCTGAAAATTTTTCGTTTCTTCCAGGTCATTTAAGGGCAACCTATGGTTACGTCATAGATTGCCCTTAAATCAACTTACCTAATTTTATACTCAGATTAAAAAGTTTGTTGCCGTCCTAGACTTGCCCATTTTTTTTAATTTCCTTTTTTCCCTTTCCTAAAAATCCATTTGAAATACGTCTATCTTTAACTAATCGTACTTCACCACGTACGAACCGCAAAACTGACCTCATTCGACTATGACAGAAGTAACGGGTTGACGGTGTATATGTGATTGTCCCTACATCTTGAAGTTTCCGGTAGCAGTTGGAACGGAAGCGAAGGAATAATTATGATAACAGTTTTCCGCTGTTCAGTACTATGGTCGAAGCCGAAATCTTGAATGCCGTGTTGTGATCTATGACGGCCAATAAGCTAAATGACTGACGTTCGTTCGTTCCCAAGTACTAAGTGTTGCTGTTATGTTGCTGCCAAAGGAACAACAAGCGCTCTAATTTTATAATTACTGATTTTGGCGTGAAATTTATTTTCTTAAAACAATTATGTTTCTGTACTAATTAAAGAGTAATAATTATTGACTAAAACATGTGTCAAGGCATGGTACAGCATATTTTTAAACATTGTATAAAGCAGAAGTACATGAATAATCCATGTCTGAAGTGGATTCCGGATTAATACTCCAACATATTTTACTGTTACTGTTTACAGCCGTCACCAAAAAACCCCAAAAGCTTACTACTCAGCAATCAAGACCTAGACTCGATCAGATAAATATAGATAGATACTCAACTTGAACCGGCACTCATCATTATGATGGTAGCCAGCTACACGACCAGTCTCAATAACTAGTGAAACCAACTTAACCGAAATTCCAAATTCCAGTCAAATTCGTTTTCTACTCACGGTCACAGATGATCAGATACACATTAAATTGTTTTTTTTTTTTATTGCAATCATGCAAAAATTTCATTTCATATGATAATTTATTTTCGTTCAGAATAACAATATATGAAATGTAAAATTGACTTGTAGTTGGGTCAGTAGGTTTCAAGAAAGTGAAATTGAAATTTAGTATGTAAATGAAATCATCTGGACGGCGTTCATCTGTATTTTTTGACAAGAATTTGCGAATTTCACTTTTCTTCACAAGATTTTATGTACGAAATTCATATATTCCATTCACTTTTCATTAGTTTGATTTTTTGTATACATTTGTAGAATAGATTGGTATCTTTTTTCAATCAAGATGTATGCATATATGTATATAAATCTATAAAACGTGTATCTAATAAATATCTACTAAATTAACATATTTCTGAAAAGCAAAGATCTATAGTGCTCATTCGGGTCGGAAAATTCAGCTAGGCAGTATATATATATTATAAGTATAAATAAAATATGGGATCTCCACAAGATACGAAACTAGGGTCACTTTTTTGTAACATTGAAGTAAAGTATCGTCAGACCACTCGCATTTGGTTTTACAGATGATAAAGCATTATAGCATTATAGCGTAAATGGATATTACAGATGATAAAGCTGTAAAGAAAAAGGTATTTGTAGAAGCCATCAGGGGCTAGTAAATAATAATCGAGCGGTTATATACTGCCCAAAATTTCCCCTAAATTTTAAAAGAAAATATAATGTTGTCTAAAAACTGATCTTACTTTTTTTTTTTTTTTTGCTAAAAATAACATTTATCAGGAAACATTGACAATTTTTTGTGTTATTTGATTTAAATAGACTTGAATAATCGGGAATATTTTTAATGAATTCACAA